>JAOEGS010000626.1:0-20682 GCA_025447755.1 Corythornis vintsioides | reverse complement strand
ATATTTTGTATTTTGAATCTTATACATGGGGGGAAACTACTGTCCTCTCCAAGCATGCCAGTCTTGATTTCTGATGTAAGATGATCGTAAGGCTTCCATTATAGTACATTTTTCATTTTTCATCTAGTGGAATTTTTTTGGAATGGAAGGATAAATTCTTTTGAAAGTGTCTAGTTAAACAGTAGAAGAGTATTGAAGTGATGAGGGTTTTTTTCCATACAAACCCCACATAAAAACACTCTGCTTCTGAGTCAATTTTAAAAGCCTATGTTGTTGTTTTGTATATATATACATGACACAACCTGATAATTTTTTAAAGGGAAGATGCAATGTGAGAACAATGCTGACATATTAGGATAAAAGCAATGCATCATCAGATATATTTCTCTGACAGTAAGGTAAAGTGATATCAATTCCAGTTCAACTGTCTGAGAAAAGATGGGAAACAAATGGGACAGATTGGAATGCTGCAATGGTTGGCTATATGCTCTTTGGAAATGATAGACAGGGAATTCCCCTCTCCTTATGAAATTGAAAAAAAATCACTATAATATGACATTTAATGTTAGGAGGCTTTAGGATTTATCATCAGCAAATTTTACTAACTTCCATACATGCAGTATAAAATGTAAACAAGAGTAAGGCAGTGTTGTTAATGGTGGAGGAATGCTGCAAACATGCATGATGTGTATTTTTTGAGTCAGTCATGGTGTAATCCAGTCAGTGGAATATTTCTGAAAGCTACTTGAGACAAAAGTCTGCTGAAATTACAGGAGTTCAAATAGGAGTTTAGAAATAAAAGTACTAAGATTCTGAAAGCTATTAAAAGTTGCTGCTAGCTAAAAGAGATGGATTCAGTCTCAAAAGTATGTATTTGGAAAATAAAAAACCAGCAATATTAACATACTGGTTTGATACACTTTGAATAACTGCAAAGAATTTTTGGGGAAAAAAAAAGTTATCCTTAGATGGACCATGGGAACTAATTTGTAACTTAAACATTGATGATCTTTTTATGCTTATTAGGTCCTATAATTTCAGAGCTATAATTTAAGCTTTCCACAGAACCCATAAACATTTAGTTTGTTGTAACTACAGATTTTAATGGTTGAAAAGCAGTCTCATCCATCTGTTGGAGACCAGTAAAGCAAATACTTTGTGTTACCTGTATAAGCTGCTTTCTCTGTAAATGTAGTTCTAAATAAGCACAATGAGAACTGATAATACTGCTCATTTTTTTTAGACAGGATGTCAAATTTAGGGTAAATGATGCTAAAAATTATTGTAAAATGGTCCCTAGTTTCTGTCAATGCAATAAAATGATCACAGCAGTTTTTTTTCTCATCAAAGCAGATGGCTTTAATGATTTTTCAAGCCATGCTTAATTCATCTGCAAACAACAGAGATCGGTTTGCAAATGTGTACTGAAAGAGAGAGATGTTACTGTTCATAAATGCTTGGCAAGTTTGTTTTGTCCTATCATTAGTGGCAAATGGTGTTTACTTAAGGTAAATTATTTTTGTGAACTGTCTCAGAGTCGGTGTTGCAGTTGCAATAAATTACCTGTAAAATGAAATGAGCTTCACCTGGTTAATGTGGCTACTACAATTGACCTGATGGAATAAGTAAAATTATCTATTTTCTTTTGACTTAAAATGGCATTATAGAAATGATTACCATCTTTCCCAAATACTTGTTGGCTTTGCACTATAAAACTGAATGTTTGGGGTTTTTTTTCATATTTTTCTATTGTGAGTTTGTTATTGCTTGGTTCTTTAACACCAAGTAGAGCAAATAACATGATCAACTTACTTAACAGTTCATATTTTAAAAATATCTTTTGTGTAATATCAGAAGTTAGAGAAGTAAAAATGAAGAACCAGTCTGTATATGGTAACTTACAGAAGGGGAGGCTTTAAAATACACTGAGTAATTAAAAACATTGATTCTGGCTTATTTATGTCTGTAGACAAGAAAATTCAGTTATTCCTAAAATTATATCATTTCTCCATTTACCTAGTAAATGAATATAACTAGAAATATAACTAGAAAAGAAAATGTTTTTAATGAAACAATGTATTTCTGAACATGAACATCGAAGATGCTTTCTTCCATTAAAATATCTGGATTTATTAACAACTATGTTCCTCCTCCTCCCCATTTCCATAAAGAAACTGAAAATTTAGTTTCTGTCTATAGATATATACCGAAGCTCTGAAAAAAGTTTTCATTTCCAGAAGAGGCATTTAAATTACAAATGTGACTAATGTACCCAATTAGGCCATACAAGACTTGTTTTCTTTCTAAAGTGATCTTAGTTGAAGTTAAAATATGTCTCATGACTTATGATTGATGGCTTGCCAGCTAAACCATTTAAAATGGAGCAAGAATAGACAAAGGTGTTGGGATGACACTGACTATAATAAATAACATGAGATATGTGTTAAGAAAACTGTGAAATTAGATATTGAAGAGCATTGATGCTTGGGGTTGTAGATGTTCTTGATTTCAAACTGAAATTATAAACAAAAGAAAGTTGAATGAATTTATTTAAGTGAGTTGCAGGTGGCATTCCTGATATGAACACTGTCTATTTTTTCATAATGGGAATCTTGGACAGTCTAAATGTTCACACTCCTATCTGCATCAAAATGTTGAAGCATTTATGCAGTTAATAAGAATAATAATCCCTTTCTATGTCATCTTATATACTCTTCTAAGTCACTCCAGTCTGATGGTGTTGTAAAAAACCATGGTCTCCACACTGCTCAAATCAGAAAGGGAAGCTCAAAGCTGTGTCTGCAGAGAGAATTAGGGTAAAAAGAGCAGAGCTAATCTCAGAAGTGAGGCCCGTCGACTAAATCAGTAGGTAAACAAAAAGGTTTTATTGACCATCCTCATTTTAATGGTTGGTTATGCAAAAAGTCTTTTCTGATTTCACAGGGCAGATTTTTTAGACCTTGATTTACAGTCCTGATAAGACTGGCAGTAAGAGATACACAGAGTTTATATGGCAATGTAAACTTTTCATTAGGCAGACAATAGGAGAGATATCTTCCAAAATAACTTCTTGTTTCACTATTAGAATATTTTAAAGTCATATTTATTTCAAAACCTTGCTGATATAACATTATTCATGATGTCAGTTGTTTGGGATGAGGATAGCAAGCCCCTACATGCAGAGCTGTGACATTAAGTCAACAGCAATTAGTTCCGTTATCTATACACAATACAAGTGAAAAAGAATGGGCCAGGATAAGAATAATCCACAACATGCCTTTCAGTGCTGACAGGGGGATAGGGTTATAAAGATTGCATTCAAGAAGTCAGCAACAGTGTCAGAGAACATAATTTAGCAGCCATGTTCATACCTAATGCCAGGAAAGCAGCTGGCATCCTGCAACAAAGACACTTGAATAGAACACAGTTCACGACATTCAAGACCCTTCTGAGAGGTGAAACTTAGATGAAAATGCAGTCTCCAAGTATAAATGGAGGCTCTGTCTAGCACTACAATGTTGGCATTCTGTTAAAAAAACAAAACAACAAAACAAACAAACAAAAAACCACAATCCAACAAAATCCCCACAACAAAAACGACAGTTGGAAGGTGGGAGGAGGGGATTGTTTCCTGTTAAACTGTGAGTTTCAGTAATAAGGCTTCACTAAGAAAAGTGCAGCATAACTAAATTTAACATACATTCTAGAAGAGCAATCAAATCATATAGCCAGAGCTTCAGTGAATAATTCATGTGAAACCTGATGAGATAAAAGGACTGACATGAGAGAACACCATAAATAACATACTGTAAAAAGACTGTAGACCAAAGATCTAGTTTTTCATCAGCAGATACCCTCCTTTGGAAATGCTGGTTCTTTGCTCAATCTAGTCAACTTGCATTTTCACAGTTTTCAGTTGGGAAAGTGACAGAAGGCAAATTTCCCAGCAGACAAATTTAGTATTGCTAACTCGCTACTAACTTTAATTCTTGCCAATTCTCTAATTTTCTCCAAATGACATTTTGCTGAACAGCGTAATAAATATGGGACTTTCTTTCCATTCCCAGTGACTGTGAAGACTCTGACAATCTCTCCTGTCTGATCTATAATCCACATCATTAACCATTTCTTCTCTTCAGTGTACATATCTCTTCCTTCTTGTCTGAATCTCATTGCTTTTCTTGATCTGGTCTTCTGCATTTGGGAAGAGAGATGACAAGGACACACACATGTGTACAAGCACACACTGAAAGACTGAAAATCACTTTGCTGGGAATACTTAACTGGTTTATTTTTGTTTCAACTTGTCTCTGCTCCAAAAGATTAATGGAAGCGAAGCAAGACTTTATAAAATAGTGATAATACAGGACTGCAGTGGAACTAGTGGCTGCAGTATATCTGAACTGTATATAGAAATTGACTAAAAGCCTATCTCTGTCTCTTACACTGTTATTTAGCTGTGTTGCTCTTACCTGGTAGTTTTGATTGTGGCATTATGACTAGGATGGTTTGGGGTTATGGTTCTTTTTTTTTTTTTTTTTTTTCCTCATTTTTTATTTTTTTTTAAATTTAGTCCCCTCCCTCCCCCCAGCCTTTCTAACACTTGAATGACCTTTGTCAGTATGCACCAATGTGCAGAAGGAAAAATCTCTGTTACTGCTGCTCTTTAATCAGAAAGGACACCTATGCTAGTGTAGTTTACCTTGAAGTCATATTAAAGATGGTCGTAATATTTATTTACATTATAGATGTGTTATGCTATGGTGAGAATGTTCTCTGAGGTGGTAGCTTTGCTCCTTCCCAAGCATTTTCATAATTATAACTACATGTTGGGATGCAGGTGTAGTTCCTTGTAAAGAAATACTGATATACAGGCAATAAAAGAGCATCTGCAACTCAAACAGGTTCCTTTGGTGTAAATAATAAGAAAACCTGGATGTATGATGGCCCACTAAGTTTGTTTCCACAGGGGGAGAAAGGGTCAGCTGGAGACCATAGTGAATTGTGAACTATGCAGGTGCAGTATACATGCTGGATTGTTCCTGTATTTAAAGTTAAATATACTTATGTGCTTTACTGGACCAAAGCCAAGATCCTCAGCACTATTTAAAACCAAAGTGCTCATATTATTTAAACTAGATCTAGTCACACTATTTTTCATCAACATGTTAATTCTGTTTAAAAAATAAAAAGCCACACTCAAAAAGAGGGGTTTTTTTTTTGAAGGAAAAATATTCAAAACTATATGTATCATTATGGTATGATAACTCTTATACTTTCTCCATTCAACAAAATTTTATGTTTTTAAATTAAATATACTGTTTTAAAAAAGTTCAATATTAAATAACACTTTCTGGTTTAGCTTTATAGGAACAATATTTCAAGCAATGCACTTTTACATGGCCTGAGCGGTTTCGAGCATTGTCTGCTCCATGTTGGAAAGTAGAACTCCACTTTTCCCATCTGCTTAAAGCATCTTTGGAAATCCAAAAAAAATGGGATAGTATCACATGGCCCTATGAGACATAATTAAACTAGACAGACAGCTTCATAGATGAAAAAAATGTCTGCCAGCTTCACTTCTACTTGCTAAAAAGAAGTATAATGAAGTTAAGTTTGATGCTGAAATGACCAGAAGCATATTGCTTCACCTTTAGTACTATGAATTTTATTTTTTTTTTTTTTATTGTGTAACTGTATGAATAGTTCTGTTTCAGGTTGCCACTGTAATTTGGAATAATGATAAATGTTAATATGTTGTTATTACCTATATGGCATCTCTCTGTTCCTACTTAGCTCTCAAAAACTTTTCTTCCTGGTCTGTCAGAGCCATTGCATTGTAGTGAACATTTTCTAAACCAGCAAAATGACCCCCCACAGCCCATTTGCATTGCTGTGGTGAGTCAATATTTAGTTGACTGCAGTACAGTGGTAAGTCACAATGTCCCAAGAGATACTGGAATTTCTGGAATGCATAGCTGGGATTTACCATTATAGCATCCCACCTGTACATTGCACTAAACAGCTCTTCCAGCACCAAGGAGAGGAACCACAACTAACCTTGATTGGATGAATTAATCTGGCAAGTCCCTCAGCTGATACTTCTTTGTTTTTGTCTGTGAAATTATTTCCCGTGTTTTTTATTTATAATGCAAGTGATGTCCCCTACTGGTGGCTTATTCATGGAGTATAGAGGTACAAAAGTATGTATTAGAAGTAGACGATATTGGTCCTAGATGTTCTGGTTGTCTCTGAATTCTATTGAGCAATAGTTCCTCTTGACTGAAAGCACTGACTCATTACAATCCAATCCAAAAAAACAACCTTGGATTTCAAATAAGTAACTGAGGTCAGAAATTTGGTATGAAGCACTTAAATCAATAGTGGAGGAAATTACTTAATTACAGAGTTAGGCTGATATTTTCAGAGGCAAGAATAACTCCTATTAACATTGTTGGCAATCATGCAGACTAATCCCAAGAACGTTAGAAAACTTCCCCCTGTGTGGACAAGTGTTCTCAATGACTTTCTAAATTTATAGAAGTCTCAAAAGCCTATAGTCTCTATGTTTTGTTGTTAGAGTCTACAGTTAACTCTCAAATGGGGCTCTAATGCATAGCAGCAAGCAGCATTTTTGCCAGGCCAACAACATGCAGCAAAAAAGCATTAATATGTGTATATTATACATTCTTATTTTTACACATAATTTTCATTATTCCTTTTAGCTCTATTCCCAATAGATATCTGAAGCACCATTGCTCTAATCTTTACTGACTAAGAAAACATGCAGTAGATTAGGCAGTAGTAATGATTACCAAGTGCGGGGCCCCTGCTGTTAAACTCAAATGACAAGCTCATCATGAGCTCTGTTTCTGATGTTCAGCTGCTTTACTTCATTATTCTTCAAGAAGAAAAGTTGGCAAGTCACCACTGCACTGAGAACAGAGTGACAACATAACAAGAAAAGTCAAGGCTTAAATCATTATTTTCAGAGCACAAAAGCTTCCAGCAAAAAATGTCTTCTTGCTTAGTATTTTCTGTTTGTAACTTTCAAGGACAGTACAAAAATGACTTATAACAGCAACAACACCAAGTTGTCATGACCTATAAGTTTGTGTTACACCATCCATTCTTTATAGCTCAATCTGTCTGAAATCTTAATGCAAGTCAGGATTGTAGGCCTGCCATGTCTTGAAGTTTACCAAGCAAAAGTTCCTTGTTGAACAATTTTCTTCTTGAATAATAGAAAATTTCAAATGCTCTTAACATGCCAGAAAGAGAAGAAGCTGGAGCAAAACTTAACATCTGGTTATATCTTGAAGAAGCTCCTGTTTCTCATGGAGATTAAGCTATTAATTAATATATTTTTGGGTATTGAAATTACTATTACTTTTCTCTGGATAAAATTCAGCCCCCCATACTCCCCAGAATCACAAAAACAGAGCTTCCACTCAGTTTGTTGAGAAATCTTGAGTAAGAGAAGATGGCAACTCCTCCATGTTTACTGTCTTCTGGTTTTGAGGCCTCAATCTGTGCACATTCATGTGTAGCTGCAAACAGGTATGTTTCAGTGGCTCCTGAAGCATTGGTCAGCTTATTGCTGGCAGATAGCCCTTGTATTCAATTAACATAATTTCTTCCTGGGAGGAAAAATCCAGCACCATCTGAAAAAAAGGAATAAATAAATAATTACATAGTACAGAGCAGTCTTCTGAAATCTTCAACTTCTTCTGTTCAAGCAATAAAGACAATGTGACCCATAAATGATGGATATTCCCCATCTAATATCCAGCAACATAATTGGGTATTTTAATATGTAGACCAGCACATAGATATCAGAGCCAGGAGTATTCAGGATCCCAGCTTCTTTCAAGGAGGTAGAAATTGATGCTCACTGATAATACCTAGGTTGCACCAACCCATTGGAGGGTTTGATGTAAAACCAGTTACAAAGCTGTGTGTCCTCTTCCTGGTTGATATTTTGGGAAGGAAGCAGCAATATCTACAAAGAGATGAGAAAACCTCACAGACTACAGAGCTAACCTGGATTTGGACATGCAGCATGGGTGGAGACCCACAGGGTCAGCCCAATCTGTGAATGAGAGTAGTGGTGTGTTCTTACAGTTGTTACCTGGGTTTGGCCAGGATAACAGAACAGCTATTTGGTCATGATAGAGTGAAAGACAAATATTTGGAGTGAGATAATATTTGTCTGAGAAAGACAAATAGGGTGTGGATGATGAGTTACATATGAAAGAAGATAGGAAATCTGTGTCATGCAGGACAGGTGGGTAGGCCAGGGAGAGTGGAAGAAAAGTAGTTACTAATTGACAGCTGGTGGGAAAGAGAAGATAAAATAGTGAGAGGGAAGACAGCATGTGGAAGTCTTTGTAGGGAAGGGGATGTGAGGATTCAGGAGCTCCAGTGTATTTAGCTTCACTGGGAGTAAAAAGGTAATAGTCTAGAAAAGGGAGGCATTGTTGTAGCTGATTAAGTGATCTTCCTGGAAATTATTTGATAAAAAGATAGACAAGGCTGTAATGATACCTTTTTCATTTTTTTTTTTCCCCCTTAGAATCCATTTAGAGATGATCTTTCATATTGCTATTCCAAATAAATGTTGGTTTTTTTTAAGGCTCTGGGAAATATAGAAAGCCTGGGTTTGGATTCACTCATTTTTATACTGGACTTTAGCCATGGTGTTCTAGAGAAGATGTAATGTTTTTAGGTTAGGGTAACCAGATGCTATTCCTTACTAAAATTTCTGAAATCCTCTCTTTGGAAATTCTTCATTAGTTTGACAACATCATTATACAGTTACTTTAAGGAAGAACTGTTTAATCAAAGGAAGTCAGTTCTTTGGTACTAAGGTTAGGTGAAATATTTACTATATATATGTGACAAGAAAAGAATCACTTTAGTTATACTGTTTTTTTAATCTTATTGTCAGTGTAAAGTTCAGATTTTAAAAAAGTGAATCTATTAACTCTATGCATCAGTTTTACTATGTGTACAAAGAAAGGAGCTGCAGGAGGAATGCACTGGACTGAATACGTAGCTCTCCTTGTCACAATTGCCCAGCTTCTTCCTGGCAAGCCCAGTCCTCTCTCTCTTCATTTCAAAAGCTGTTTTGTGCAAAAACTTGCTTTGCAGTGGTAATAAATATATTCCTGGAAAAAGGAAAAAAGTAAATAAATTTAATCTTGAAAGCTGAGATTGGTGACGAACACTGCAGGCTTATACAGTAAATTTCTAAATTCAGTTGCTTCTAGGGAGGTGGTTCAGGACCCATAACTTAAAAGATACTGTATCCCTAGGTTTTTAGTGAGCCTCTGTTATGCATGGTGCTGTACCTGAAAATGTCAGTTGGGCTAGGTGGTGTTTTTAGTTCCTGAACATGTGTATGTAAGATGAATCAGGATGACACTCAGTTTCACTTGAAGTTGTATTGTTTGACGTCAGTGGAGGCTCTAAACACAAGAGCTGCCAGCTTTCATGCAAAAAGATTTATGGGTGGCAAGAGTTTTGAAGGAAGGCCCTTCAATTCACTGCTTAATTTCCCATTGGTTTCATATAACCTAGAACTAGGGGAAAGGGTTTGCTTTTTGCAGGTAACAATATATCTGTGAACCCTGGATTTCCTCAAACGAGAGACCCAGGCCCAAGTGTGCTTGCTGTCGAGGCAGTGAAAGGGCAAAGGAAGAAAAGAATGAGTAACACACTGAGTGACTAGCAAGTGGAGAAATCTAGGTGACTAGTAATTCTTTACAGCTATAAAGCCATCTGAAATTTCAAATTAACTTTATTTGTAAAGTTGTTCGTGTTACAAACAGGCATTTGTTACAGTGAAGTGAAAGCTAACAAGTAGATTAAATAACTCTCTTGCTTCTAAGTGTTCAGATTTTGATTGGCTAGTGTGAACTTTTGGCAACCTAAGGATTAGTTTCTTCTTTGGAACCAACTGATCCTTTTTCCCAAAGAACAGAGAATAGACTTGATCTAAAAAGAATAAAGGTTAAAAAAAAAGAGGCGGTAAATAAAAGGAGAAAGAAGAAAGAAAAATAAACCTCAGAAACCAAGCTAGGTCTCTCTGGCTTCTATTTTCTCTTTCTCCCTCTCCCTGTCTGTCTCCTACTTTTTCTCTCCACCACTTGACTGTATCATACTGTGTTTCTGGTTGCTGAGGTGCTGCTTCACCTTCTGCAATGTTGCTTGATCTTTGGTTTCCTGTGAAGCACAATGAATCTTACATTAGAGTGTGCAGTCAGGTGGTGCACCATCTGTTCCCAAGCTCTGAAAACACTGAGTAACAGCAATATAAAGCAACAGCTACACCAGTTTCATCAGAATATTCATATTCATACAGTAACAAATAAGCAGATGACTTTGTTTTCAAGCTCAGAAAAGCATTTTAGATTTCCAGCAGTTAGCTATTAAAGCTAAAATGTTCAGGTGTTGGGGTTTCTTAAATTTTTCTAATATACATTTGGTTTTCAATAAAGTAGCTCAGTGGTAAAATATGTTAACCAATTCATACTACTTAGGTGATTTGATGTTATAGAGACCATGTGACATATCCTGCAAAATAGTGTTAATTTAACTGTATTTAGTAGTATCTGTGCATGCAGCAGCCAAAAGATAGCTGGAACAGATGCAAAACTGTGGTACAAACATAGTGAAACACAGGTAATGCAGAAGCTTGGTGAATCCCTAGCCACCAACCTGATAATAGGTTGGGGTTTTTTTTGTGTTTTGGGGGGTTTTGCTTGTTTGGGGTTCTTTGTTTGTTTGGTTGGGTTTTTTTATGTGCACTAATGTTCTGTTAAGAAAGCATTATGTGTACCCAACTTACTGTTTAAAATCTCTATGCTACCTTACTAAACATTGATTATGAATCACAGGCTGCAACTGTTTTAATTATATGTTTTCTTACCTGCAGTTTAATCAGACAAAAAAGAAAAATCTTGAATGCCTTAGACTATGCTTATTGGTTGAGAATGGTTCAGCTATACAGTCAAAGTTACTAAGATATATGCTTCTAATTCTTTAATGTTCCTCTCCATATTAATGCTAGAAGAGCTTTACAGACCAAAATTGCTTTAACTACTTTGCTAAACATTGTGCTTTTTATAGAAGAAACTAGAAGAAAGATTTATCACATTTTTAGAAACCATTTAAAAAGCTTCATTGATCTTCCTACACTTTAACTTTCCAACATGCTTGTTTTGAAGCACTATATTACAAGGGGAATACAAATGTTCCAAAAAATCCTCAAACAAACCAAAAATGCTTCTGCCAAAAAAAATGAGGAAATCAAGGAAAGAAAGAAAGCAACTTGTTTGACCCTCCTGTATCAGTACCCTCTCTAAAGTCCTCCATCTCTCAGTATACAGCACTGAAAATAAAGAGTATCTCATGGCTAGGTTCACAGAATATCAGGGGCTGGAAGGGACCTCGAAAGATTATCTAGTCCAGAGCAGGATCACCTAGATCACCTTGCTTTATAACTTCACTGAAAGATTACATATGTCTGACTGATACCTACATATAGAGGTGTATAATAATATAATGCAAATATATACTAATTGTACTATTTTACATATGTGCATAAGCATGCATGTGCTATATGGAGTTTATATAATATGTATAAATGTAGCTCTATAGACAGAAAACACACAACCCTGCCTTGTCATGCAATAAGGTAACTGCATGGTTGTAAAGTATTTGAAGATGTCTGCATCAAGGATATTGTAGTAGCACAAAGGGAAACAATCCTGCCTAAAAAAAAAATCTGCTGAGCCATTCACTGTTGTAAACAGGGCCATGGAGGAAAAAGTCAGATGACTTAAAAAGCTGACACAAACAGTCTGTGTGCTTGGCAAATGGTGGAAGACAAATTGATTTTGCATTGTCTGAATTTGGAATGACCAATATTGAGATCTAGCTGTTAGTGTGCAGAGGAAGTAAGACTTTTGACAGATAAGAATAAATGCAGAATATGTAAGCAAAATGCAGTATGAAAAAAAAACAAAACAACAAAACCAAACCAACAAAAAACCAACAGTTCAATTACACAACATTTCTGATTTTCAGCCTGGGCAGAGCTCAATGCCCAGCTGGCTCAATCCTATGCTTCATGTCTAGTCAGGGTGATCAATTAAAAGATTTCTCTTTGCTTAATGTGCAGGTATGTCCTAGATCAATGAGGCTTAGAAGTTCTGCCATCAGATGTCCTAAGATTTTAACCTTTGATAATTGAGCTGTAAAAGACACTTTCTTCTCATTCTTCTTTTGAAGCCTTCAGGAACATGTTGTTTATTCTTTGCTCGTTAATTGTTTATTTGAACGTAAGAGAGTCTGACCCTACATTCACTGACCTAAACAGCAATATTTCCATTGAGCTCATTGTTGCTGTTGACTGTATTGTTGCTGCTTGGGGGTCAGTTCTCTCTGAACCCATGTAATCACAGAGTGTCATGTATGCTGGAAAAAAAGCAAACAGCCAGACAGGAATAAGCTGTTGATAGGATAACAGGTCTGTTTTCTTTTCTTTTCTTTTTTTTTTTTTCACTAGCCTGTGTAGCAATGTCTGTGAATATAAAGCACAATGCAGAGAAAATTGAGCTACCTCCAAAGGATAAATTAGGAGCAATCCAGCCACAATAGCTTCAAGCTGCATCCTGGCTAATTTATTTTGCTCTGCAAAGTAAATGAGGGATGTCTATCTAATCCAGCTCTCCTACAGCTATAGCACAGATACAAATGATTTACTTCTGTACAAGGAAGCATAACCTCTGGTCTAAAAACAGGCTGCTGAGGAAGAGTTTGGGCTGTGAATTTGTCCACTGGAGGTCTGTGGCAGAACTAGAAATCAGGAACAAAATACCACTTGATCATGGTGAATTAAGCTTTATTCTTGTCCTTTATATGTAATGCCAGCTTTAGGCTGGCTAAGGATCCTTCTTGTCACTTAAGAAAAGCCTTGTGGCTGAAGGCTTCCTTTCCCCTCTCTAAGCCACACATTTGTGTGTGTAAATTAATCCAGCAATGTTATGTTCAATTGCAGTCAAGTTTTGAATTGATTCTGCTTGTGCCCTTTTTCAGGTATGAGAAGGATTTTTTGAACAACATAGTGATCATCAAGGCTATTAATATTTTCCAACAACTAGTGTCACAAACAATCAATTTAAAGTTAACACAATTGATCTTTAATTTTTTCCCTTGAGGTGAGAATGGAAGAGGTGTGTGAAGCTGGAATGGATCCCATAAGTACAAAAAGTAATCCTAAGGGTTGAAATTAGGTTATCC
This sequence comes from Corythornis vintsioides, assembly GCA_025447755.1. Classification (NCBI taxonomy): domain Eukaryota; kingdom Metazoa; phylum Chordata; class Aves; order Coraciiformes; family Alcedinidae; genus Corythornis; species Corythornis vintsioides. Next base: position 7,374 of record JAOEGS010000626.1, on the reverse strand, counting down.
TTCAGCTCCATCAAGGAGCTTTGGGATAGAATAATAAAATCTTTAGGGCTGGAAGAGACCTCCAAAGGTCATCTAGTGCAGCCCCCTGCAGGGAGCAGGGACACCCTCAACTAGACCAGGCTGCTCAGAGCCTTGTTCAACCTCACTTTGAATATGGGGCCTCAACCACCTCAGTACAATATTTAGTAATTCTTCAGGGAAGAAATTTGATGCATTACAATGAACCTTGTGATGCAGTTTCATATGCATAAGGCCAAAGAACAGCAATAAGTCTGAGTGGTCATCATTTCTCTAGGGAACCAAATGCTTCTGGCTTGTTGTTACTAGATGCCCTCTGCTAGTCCCCAGGGACTTCACCTGACTGCCAAGACTTTTCAAATATTATGACAAGTGGCTTGGTGACTCCATCAGCCAATTCTCTCAGGACTCGGGGATGAATCTCATCAAGTCCCATGGACTTAAGTATGTACAGATTCCTCAGGTGGTCACAAAGCTGATATTCACATACAGTGGGAGGGACTTCACCACCCTGGTCCACACCTTGCAGTTTAACTTGGGAAATGTTGGGAGACAGGTTGTCAGTAAAGACTGAGGAAAAAAAAATTGTTGAGAACGTCAGCCTTCTCCTCATCCATTATTGCTAGCCCACCTTTTTTACTCTTCAGGGTAAAGAATGTTTTCTTTGATTTTCATGTTTTCTTTGATTTTCTTTTCTTCATTGACATACCTGTAGAATCCCTTCTTGTTATTCTTTACATCCCTTGCCAACTTCAGCTCCAACAATGCCTTAGCCCTCCTGACCTACACAATTGGGCAGCATCCCTATACTCTTCCCAGGGTATTTGTCTCTGTTTCCACTGCCTGTGAAGCTCCCTCTTGATTTTTAGTTTGACCAGTAGGTCTGCCAGCAGTTGCTAAGCACTGGCCTGAACTGGGATGCAGATTCATCCGAGGAAGGACTATGTGCAAAGACCATTCATTGCTAAGCTATTGGCACTGAAGACAGCAGAAAGTGAGTATATGCTTGTAGAAGAACATGGACAGAGTTGTGAGGGGGAGCTGGGATTGTGTGAAATTGGATTTGATGTATGTATCTGGATTTAAAACTTTAACAGTATAATCTTTTTCTCTGCTGCTTTTAAAAATTTCATTATCTATTGCAATACAAGCCTAAATTAAAATTATCGCTGACCCACTGACTTCAATAGGTGATGGCTCTAAATTTCAGGGAACTGAAATTGCCTCTGTTCACATATCCTTCAACTACAATGACAGCAGTTTTAATTTAGACTAATATTATCTGGTACATATTTATCTTTCTACTGCCAACTAGGATCTCCATGGAGAACCTAAGAGACTGTGAAATAATTAGAATTAGTAGAGATAATTTCCAAAATGCCAGAAGTGAGTGAAGTTGCAGGCAATCCCTTCTTGAACTTGCCAATTTTTGTTTGCTAAAATGTGTTATGTTTAATATTCAGAAGAAACTATGAAGTACTTAACCAGTATGTATACTCTCCATTAAACACATTTTTACTATTATATCTATTTGTTACTTCATTAATTAACATCAATTAATATGTTACATAATATTTATTATTTGTACATGTATTATATTACAGGCAGTTTATTAAATAATGAGATTAAACATTTTGAGGCACACATATCTTTGAAATACATATTGTGTATCTGCTTCTGAAATATACTGTAGAAATTTGCACTGATAGATGGAATCTGAAATTATCCCACAGCTGAAAATCTGTCATGTACAGATTTCACAGGGTTGCCTGATGCAAAATGCTAGCAGGGTCTATCACTATGTACCAGGCTCTAAGACCTTGTTGAGATTTTACCAGACTGGACGTGTTCAGTCAGAAACATCAGAATGATATTAAATCAGTTTAACATATATTTTATTTTATTCAAACTACTACAAGGATCAATCCTGCTCAAGATGAGATTTATGAATGCAGAATTCATGCCAGGATCTATGCACTAATAACTACATTAATACAAACATAGGCTGACAACTGGCTTTTCACAGACAAGAACAGTAGAATTTTACTTACTTCTTTTGACCAGATTAAGTCAAATGTCTGATACCACCCTCATATTTTGGAAGGTAAAATCACATAAATTGTTCATTCTGTTATGAAGTACCCCTTAAAAATTATAACCTCATTTTGTGCTCTATCACCTGTGCTTAAGGAGAAAAGTACATCTAGATTCAAGCTCACTTATGAATATATATCAAAGGTTTTACACACAGTCGACAAAAAAAAAAATTATTTGTCAAGATATATTTCCTTTATCCAAAGCTAATAACTAGTTTCATTTGCATCAGCTTCAGACAGTATGTGCAAAGCTGACTCTGAGATTTTGCCTTTCCAGACTGAAAAAAAGACAGGTGGAAAAAAAAAAAAAAAAGGAAAAAACCTAAACAATAGATTTTAGAATAAAAAAAAACTTATTGGACATTGTTCCGTTTGCTGAAGAAAATTCTTTCTCCATTTGTAAGACAGTTCATCTTGACTTCTCTTTGGGCATGTCACACCATCTTTTGAGGACACACAGCATGTCTTTAAATTTATATTGAAGTATAAAAGCTATAATAATGCTTTATTAGGGGTTGAGTTAGAGCAACATTGTGCATTACATTGGCAATGCCTAATAACTTGTCAGCTATATTTTTATATGTCACATGTGGGTGGTAGTTTACCCACCAAGAAGAAGGCTACCATATGAGGTAACATGCTTTGTTGCTTAATATGCCTATAGATAAACTGGACTATTTGAACCTAGTCTGATTATATTTACTGCTATAGCAACTGTGTGCCTTTTTTCTTTTGGCCCCTCTATGTATTTGTTAATGATGTTTGACAAATAATCCATTTTCATTGTACTTTTCTGACATATTTGAACATCTTGAATATAAACTAGCATTTGCAACCCTCTTAGTAATAAGAATAGTGCTGGATAAGAGAGAGGAAAAATAAATATTTTTGCAGCATTTGTTAAAGAGTTACAAAAATTCTTTAGATCTGGGTAGATCTGTTAATTGTATAAATTCAGAACTCATTTCTTGAATTAGAGCATAATTTGAAGTTCAAAGAGAGGAATGTGACCTCTCCATTCCTCTATTCTAACCAACAGCTGAGCTTCACAGTCACAGTAAACTAGAAAAAAACAGAACCTTCCTATTTAGGATACATGGAATAGTGGAAGGAAAATATTGGGCAAGCTCTTCAAATTGGCAATGATTCTGTGAACTTGACCACTGGAATATTGACATTACTTGAGTTTCCCTATAAGTAGTGGAATGATCTGAGAATCCTATATATTTGCGTGTACATTAAATATTTTGTTCAATATAAACCAGTCAAAATGTAGAACTTCACAGTAGCATTTCCCAGATTATGTATGATCACTACAGCAAGTTGTTTTGCATTTAAACTGTTTACTCAGCTTTTGATATCTGTATACATGACACCACTACCAAAAGAAAACATCCTTCCTCTCAAACACAGGTAGAGAAATACCTTTTTTTTTTTTTTTTTTTTTTTTACTTTTTCCCTTTATTACATTTTATACCTTCTACATTAAAAGGAAAGTACATTTCTGGGGGGAAAAAAAAAACCAAACCATCTGCAGGTTACAACAGATGTTTAGCTGGAAGTATTCTAAGAAATTTGCACCACACACCAAGACTCACAGAAAGGGCAAGTCACATCAAAAGTTAATAGTATGTGAAAAATAGTGCTGGATTTTTCAGGAACAGTATATTTTTGCACGTCAATACTTCCTAAATTCATAAGCTTTTAACATCCCCATGTGTTCTGCTCTATTCTGCCCAATGATGTGGGGTTTTTTTTCTTTACAGACTATCTTTAATTGGAAAATTGTTTAATAAATCCTCACATTTTATCTCATCAAAGAGAGACATAGCGTGTGTAAATATTCATTACCACTTCATATTTAAAATCACTTTGATAAATTAACTTCATAACCTTTAGAGAACAGGAAGAGACAGGAAGCCTGGATGTAACAGAGACAGTGCATTAAAAAAGTGGAATAAAAAAATGTAACTCAACAGAGTCATTTGAAAACGTACTCAGAAAGATTTTGATTATGTCTGTTAGTAGAAAGGAGATTCACATCATCTCTCTTAGAGGAGAAAATGAATTATCTTATTGAACTACCAATCTCACTTTTTTATGTCTATAGAAGTAGCTTTGTTCACTGGCTTAATATAACTTTAAGGTCACCATGAATCTAACTGCTGTGAATATTTAATAACCACAAACAATGACATACACTGGGAAAGTTCAGCTGTCCTAGACAAGTGGCAGGTATCTATGCATGCTGCCCACTCCTCACACTTGCATGCCAAGCACTAATCAGCAAAGACTTTAATGACAGCATGTCTTGGTCCAAATTTGACAATACAGTCTGGTCTCAGTGTAAAATGGTGTTAAGATCATTTTAACACATTTCTTCACTCCTTTAAATTGCTTCTTTCTCTGCCTTTTTTACCTGCATTTATTGTGTGAGGTTTGCACTGCTTGCCCTTGCTTAAGGTTCTCCAGAGTCTGTCTCCACCCTTCCATATCATTCTTATTCACAGCTGGTTCTTCACTATTGAGTTCTTATATCTTAATCACATTTGTGCTTTGTTGCTGCTCTTCACACTGGGAAAAATCTCCCTGTAACTACATACACAGCTACTTTATCACCCTCTTTTCACTTCCTCCTAAAAACCTTTTCTCTGGGGCCATAAGTCTTAGCAAACAGCTGACAAAAATTATGATGTGAATGTGCTTTGACCCTTATCAATCTTAGCAGCCAATATTGCTTAATTTTTTTCCCTGTGTTCCCCCATATGTCTGTATGTATCTGTGGTATCATATCATGAACTTCAGGTATGTCTCTGTAATATTTACAAAGTGAGCTGCAGAATAAAGGGAAAATACCTGAAAAAAAAACAAACAAACAGGCTTTATCATGACCTGTAGTCTTATCTAAAGTATAGTCATGTCCTTAAATTGTAAGCTCATTGAAGCAGAGCCTGCTTTTTTGGCAGGAGTAACATAGCTTCAGTTTGTAAATTAATCTCCTAAGTACGAAACCAATACAAATAATTACTAATAATGCCAACAAAAAAACCATCCTGTTACCAGACAAGCTGATTAGCAGCTGAAGTGGAAACAGAGGTCTTTGTCTGCATGAAGTGCTGAGAAACAGGCAAATAAAATATCCTATATCCCTATGTATCAGCTCTCTTCAAGGTTGGCTTGTGGTGACTCTTAACAGCATATGCACATCATGCAATTTCTTCTGGTTTCATTAGAGATCTGTGAGGACTGAATTCTCTGGAGATAAAATCTTCTGCTTATCCTAATCACTAATTATCTGCTTTTTCTTTGAACAGATATTTGATATTAGAATCTACTGTTCTGAGGTAGGAAAAAAAGTTATTCTGTCCTTTAATGTGACATAATGCATAGTGAATGAACATAGAGACCATGAGCAAATGTAGTTAGATTGGTCTTAGGAGTGCTCAGATATGCAGCACATAAATAAAAAATAATTATGTGAGGAAACTTGAGAGATTGCTACCTTAAAAAAAAAAAAACAAACCAAACAAAACCCCAACCAAACAAAAACCACAACCAAAGAAAAACTAATACAAATTTAATTGAAAACCTCTAGATACTGTTATTCACAAATCAGTGAGGTTGGTTTTCCTAGCTAGTTTGGTTTACTTAGCTCAATGCTGAAAAAAAAAAGCTAATTGTTTTACAATAGAATGGGACATTATTGTTCTTGTACAATTAAGCATTGTATGATAAATATTTCAGATGCTGATGCACCTTAAAAGAACTGTTACAGATGTTAAGGAAGTTGAAGTGCAAAAATAATTTTTGCAGAAGTTTAAAAAATGGTCATTATTAGAAAGAAGGTGGTACTGACACAGTAAAAATGATTAACACCAGCAACAAAATGCTGCTGTTCAGATGTTACCTGGCAATTCTGGAGATACTCCCTCATTTTCCTTCACAATGTTACTGGATGAATCAGATTTGACTGTAGTGTAAGAAATATCTTTACCAGGGATCCTTGCTGCAGTTTAAAAGGTAGGAGTGTGATGTTATATCACAAATTCTCCTTCTGTGTAAACTGAAACCAGAAGGTAGTACAAATTGTGGCTAGTCACCACTTTGCTGGTGTCAGATTAAACAGCAAAGTCTCAGTGTTAGCTGCCTTTGCTCTGCCCTGGGCTGCTGCTGCTCAGCTGTGTGTGGCATCAAGCATGGTGTTAGGAAGCAGGCAGCCCTCAGGCTTGGTGGCTGAGGCAGCTCCTGGAGCTGCTAATTTGATGCCTCCTCAGGCTGTGGAGGACATGGTCCCCCTTCACTCTCCTAGGGGAATGCCTCTAACCTCTAAGCTATTACATGTTGTTCCTCTTTTGGATTTATTTTTGAAATAAAACAATGAGGTCTGCTCAAAGAGCAATTGCTAAAGCTTCTCCCAGGAAAGGATTTGTGTCTGATGGTCCCAAGTGAAAAGGGAGTGTGTGTCTGCTCACAGCCTGGACTTAGGAATTGAAATTCCAAAGGAGAGAAGAGATTACAGACATGATTGGCATTTCCTATTAGCTAGACATAGGAGATTTCTAGCTCCTTAGGAATCTTCCCTTCACTGTATAATTTTTGGGGAGATCATCTTTTGGAGGTGCCTAATTTCTCAGCTAAATGGCTATGAGAGGTTAAGCATCTAACTCAGATCTTGGGTCTCCACTTGGGGAGTTAGAGATATCTGGCATTAGCACTAGCCTGAAAAATAGCAGCATATTCTTGCCCTGGATTACACTCTCTGCCTTCACTTTGATTTATTAATTAATTCAGATCTGATAACATATTACTATTTCAAATGGCTCAGGAGAGAAGACACTAGGATACAGGGAACTTTTTGTTTTATTATTATACTGTGCCAGGTTGTTCTTACACTGATGACTGAAGTCTTTAAGTGGCAGTTACTGACTTCATAAATTTCTTGTCTCTCCTTGATACACAGTACTTATGTAAATCAGACAGAGGACCAAAACTGTAATTTCATGTATAAGGAATCTCCAACCAGAGGCCTTGCATCAGTTTTATGCCAAATCCCAGATTTCAGAGGAATTCTATCACATACTGATGGGATGATATCTAAATCAGGCCTATAATACAGCAGAAAGTTCAGTTTGTTAATGAACAATCTTTATCATAAAGTTAATGTATTTATGTGTATTTAATGTATTTGTTTATTATGTATACATTAATATAATATTGTAAAAGTACTGGGGAAAGAATGTTTTACACAAAGTACAAATAT
>JAOEGS010000625.1:0-19500 GCA_025447755.1 Corythornis vintsioides | reverse complement strand
TTGGTGGGGGGTTCTTTTCTTTCTTTTTTTTTTTCTTTTTTTTTTTCTTTCTTCCCCCCCCCCCCCCCCCCCCCCATTGCTTCTTACTCCCTTTCCCCTTTTTCTTATGGCATGACATGAAGCACAGAGAGATCGACCCAACTGATATGCTCCCCCCAGCTGCCCCTTGCACCAGGAAGACAAATATCACAGCTGACCCCGTGGAGCCCCCTCTCAGCACCTCCTTGGTTGCACACAGTGCCCAAGCTCTGTGGCCATCACACTACAGCCTCCCACTGTTTCATCGCTGGCCTCCTACAATTCTCAGCTGTTGCCTTCCAGCCAAGAAGGCAGAGGGGAGATAACCCTCCTTATGTCCTGTCACCCCCCTCCCCCATCCATCCCACCTCGATGACAGAGGCTGTCCAGATGCCTCTGGAATCTGGCTGGACCCAGCTGCCATCTTCATCAGTGGAGAGGACGAAGGCTGCATTCCCCATCTCCCAACCCAAGGGCCTGTTGCCACCTCGTAGTGCCTGCTGAAAGCCCTCCTCAAGGCCAGCTCTCAAGTGTGGCGTCTGGTGGAGCCAGAACCACTCAACCCCACATGCAGCACTCCTGGACAAAGGGCTGGTTGTAGCCATTCAGGCTGAGGGCATGGAGGGTGTTGCTGAGCATCCCATCCCCTCTGTAGGGAAGGCTGGAATGAGTTTCAGTAGCCCCTAGCCAAAAAGCATCTTGTGAGCAAGCAACACAGCCCAACATCTTGTCACTCAGCCTCATATAAACACCACTTAACAAGATCTTTGGATGTTCTCTTCTGGCATGGGTGCCTTAAGTTATACTTGAAAAGCCACACGACATGGCAGAGCCTGAGATCTCTTGATGGATCCCACACGCCCACGTTGGGTGCCCACGTTCCCAGGACAGAGGCCCTGGGCAGCAAAGAGCTCAGGCATGAGACGCACAGGAAGCAGCATGGGACACAGAGGACACACTGAGTTATAAGCTGCTCTAAGCATCTTCATTTAAAGTTTGATAAGTGCTGCTTGGGATCTCCAGCTGTGATCCTTCTCCTGCACAGAGCCAAAGTCACTTACTCTCACAAAAAAAAAAAAAAACCAAACCCAGAGAAGATTTCTCATCGACCTGTGCCTATTTTTAGACTCATGCCAGTGATGATTTCCCCATTACAGAAAGTCAAAGTTTCAACAGAAAAGACTGAATGCCTCACAGGAGGACTCTTGCCTTCCCTGGGGCTAGGAAAGTGTAGAGAACCTGACCCACATGAGGCAAGCGGGGAGGGGAGAGAGGATTTGCAAACAGGTCCCTCTGCTCATGGCGACAGCCTTAAGCCCTGGGCTGGGGTTATAGCCAGAGGCAAGCACTCGAGATTCCTCTAAAATCTTTGGGAACATCTAAGGGTTCGGCACTTCTGAAAATCTCTTAAGGCTTCTTCAGATGCCTGGAGAGAGATTTCACAGCTTGCTTCCTCTTAATAGCTGAGTTTCCAGTCTCTGGCCAGTAAAATAGGCCGTGCAACTTCAGAGCACCTTTTCTAGAATAATAAAGATTCGTAACTCATTGCTTCACACATCAAACACACCATTAGTGCTTGGTAATCAAGAGTTAATACCCTCCGTGGTAAAACTCACCCCAGCGAAGAAGGTGGACAAGGGTATCAGAAAGGGGTATGGGGGACAGGGAAAGGATCTGAACCTTTTATAGCCTAGAAGGAGCAGGGGTACCTCTCCCTACTGGATTCCACTTCAGAGGGTGAGGCTTACTGGGATGATTCTGCCAATGAAGCCATTGCAGGAGGTGATGAGGCCGAGAATATCCTTTGGAAACTTTTTTTTTAAAAGGGGGATTTGGGTGATTTTTATTTTTCCACTACATTTTTTTTGGGATGTCATTTTTGCAGGCTACTGACAATGAGCAAAACTGAGGCAAGAGTCAATGCTCAGATGGACCAGAGCTGGCAGAGCAGCAGAGATATGTCTGTTTTCTCATCTGCAATGTGAATACTTCATCTCAGCCATTTACATAAGACTACTCTGAAAATTAAATGCATATCAGGGAAAAGGCAGAGATGCCCTTTGGGATTGCCAGGGGGAAGAAGAGAATGGAAAACAATACTAGTTTGAACTGTGTCTTTTCTGGCCACTCTGGAGTTGATGAGGTGACATCTAAAAGAAGGCATCAATCCAGGGTCATGATCAAGCAGGGTTAGACACCACAGAGCATATCTCCACAGAGGTACTTAGGCATTGCAAACCAGAATTTCAGACAGAGGATGTGTTATGCCCATGCTCAGGGATCTCAGATCAACCACAAAGTCAAGTTCAAGGTCTTATCTTCATAGTTTTCAAAGATCTGGACCCTGCCTGTCAGAGAAACCACTTCTCCTGTATGCTGGGATTACTGGAGGTGCTGGAGCTTATACCGGGAGGAGGTTGCGAAGGGGAGAGTGCTGACAGCAGGCTTTGTTTGGCGAGAGGCTGTTAGCAAGACAACCCACTTCTCACCTCCATTTACCAAAGCCTGGATGTGGTTACCTCCTGGTGGAGATCCACTTTTTTTTTTCCCATCGAGGACTTCCCAGTTGGGAACGTGTACATGTTCTGCCCTGCTGCCAATGTCAGGTCCCAAGCACGCTCAATTTCCTTCCTACTGCTGTTTTCCTTAGCAGAGCACACACAACACATCCAAGGCATCATCCCAGCAGCTCTGGGTTTGCTCATCTCTTCAAGACATGGCCTATCTACATATATTCAATGACCATGTCTGGGAATTCTGCATGTGTTCAGCCTAGACATAATTTCCAGGCACGGAAAAGGGTGTGCTCGGAAGCCTCAGATATTTTCTCAGCCTACTCAAGACCTGCCATGATCTGATGTTTTGCCCAGCCAAAGAAGTCCTGAAGATGGAGCACATGGCTGGGAAACACTGGATTTGGAGGAAATTAAGGACATTCAGAAGACACTTCCAAATGTGCAATTTTTCCTGCGTGACACACAGGGTCACTCTTGTCAACAAATATCCTATTTTAATATTTCATTAAACTTTCATGGTGTACTTTGAGTCCATGATATGGACACAGTCAACAAACCTAAAAATCAATTAATCAGTCCCTAAGCGAATACCCACTGAGCAGGAGAAAGGTTCTCATTAATTTCTCCAGACTTCAGGTCAAGCCCTAAATGTATAAAGATCAAAAGACCTGGAGATTACCATTGTGCAAAGTCATCAGCAGTGGGATTTCCAAGGGCCACACTCAGCCCCTTGCAAGTAGATGGACAAAAAATTATTGACCCAAGATGTTTTACTTGTTCTTTTTTTTTTTTTTCAGAGACAACTCCAGATTTTTTTTATTTTTTTAATTTTTTTTCAAGGAAAGGAAATGGTGAAAGAAGTTGCTTGCACTTTTCACCAGAAGTAATATTTTCCTGGAGGCCTTACACACACGCATCCACATGCACCCACCACTCCAAAGTTCCTGAGAAGATGAGTGACAGCCAAATTACCTCACAGCCTTCATGATTTGCACATCTCTCCTGCCAGGTTTGCACTGAGAACAGGTGGTTTTCGCACCTAGCACATATTTCTCCTGGCTGCATGTTAACAGTGAAATCAAATCCTTCCCTTTGACCTAGGAATTTTGATGGGAGAGGGAAGGGTGTCTTGTTGGAGGGGGTGTGGCACTTCTTTCCACAGGAACATTTATCATTTCTCTGTTGAAAAAGAGACCAATAACCCATACCCCGTGCCTGTTATTACACCGTGAATTCAAAGGTGTCTCGTTTTTAATGGGCCCTTAGCAATAATGCAGGCACCTCATCATTTATCATCTTGAGCTGACATCTTCCTTGATGCAGCAAGCTCCTGAATGGCACTTCTAAAAGAGGTTTCAGTAGAATGAGCCATGAAGGGTCTTGTAGCTTTTCCTATAGTCAAGCAAAGGGAAGACCTGAGGAGTGTTTTATGCCTTTGAGCAGGCAAGAGTGACACTATCAGACACCCTCTGTTCTCCCCTCTTACCTATCTCCAATGCCAGGCACAGCACAGGGGATGAAAAATCAACCTCTGAGAACATATCTCCCCCTTTGGCCAGGTCAAGAGGAATGAGACATAGAGGCATTGGCAGGAGAGCCCAGCTCCCACCTCCTTCCCACATCCCATGACCACGTCAGAGCCAGCACGACATGGAGATGCCCCTGCACAGAGTAGAACCAACCCTAATTACTTCCCCTCCCTCCCAAAGCAAAGCAGAAGCAAAGGGGTGAATCACAGCTTTGACCTACAATTGGAAGCTGCTTTTTTTCCCAGGGCTTTAAGGAAATCTCGTGTTAAATCGGTAACTGAGTCCTAAGGGAGACAGGCAAAACATCCTCTGACACAGCTGACCTCTTCTCTCTCTCTCTCTCTCTCTCTCTCTCTCTCACTCCCCCAGAAGATGTTTTTCAAGGAAAGAAGCCAAAAATCCAGCTTAGGGAAATGAGCAGAGCTTGGCTGGGTTGGTAGGGCTGAGCTGACTTCGGCTGGGCAGGCACTGCCTCCTAACCTGCTCCTATGCAAATCCCACCACTGCCACCACTCTCGCTTTGGCAAGGCTGCTCTTTCCTCCTGGTAGCCAGGTTTGTGCAAATACAGTCTTGCCACAAACCCATTTGCAATGGCCTTAAATGACAAGAGCTGATTTTGATGCTTGCAACAGTAAATCTTCCATTTTCCCCTCGGAGGGTTTGGCAGCGCGATGTTGATTTTCTTCTCCAAACCTTGCCTGGCAAAAGTTTCCCTATCTCACAGCCTCATGAAAGCACCACACTCTGTAATTACGGGGTCCGGAGTCTTTCATTCAAGTGCCTTCAAGGACTTTGAAGCATGAAAAATTCTGACTTGGGGGCCCCTGAGGCAAAAGCCCAAGGATTATTTTGCCCAATTTACTTATGAGTAAACTGAGGCACAGCAGAGAGGAACCTCTAATTTTCACGAGTCTGTTCATTCACAGTTCCTCGTTTTCCACACTCCCAACTCAAAAATGCCCTAAAGGCTTCAGTATTCAGGGTTGCTGAGCAGCCAAATATTTGGTGGAAGGATTTTGCAGTGCTCCAGAAAGTCAACTCCATCATCTTCCAAACCACCCACTCAGAAAAAAATCAGGGCATCCAAAACTGGTGGTTTGTTCCACTCAGCTGATAATAGGGTGTGTTATTAATGAGGCCCAAATCTCAACCTTTCTGTGCTTTCATTGAAGAGATATCTAGAAGGGGAAATAGGAAAGGAGGCAACATCTTCCCCCTTTTCTGCCCGAGAGCTCAGTGTGTGGGCAAAGGGTGGGAGGAAGGGAGATATTTCCTAACAGCTTCACAGGAAGCTCAGCAACTTGTGCCCGCCAGGAGACACCTCTGTCACAAGAAGCACATATGGCCATGGGCACCAGGACAGAATGAGGGTGCCCAGGTTTCAAGCAGATCTCTGCCCACAGTTGATTGATTACCTGCTTTAATGAAGTTACACTAAGGCGTGGGCATCAACTCTGCCCTCGCTTGTCCCCAACTGTTCTGCACCTCTGTTAACTGGTTTCTCCAGCATCCCCTAACACCTGGACACCAGTGTCAGCTTTATCACCTGCTCTGGGTACCAAGCAACTGTCGCCAGGGTGGATCCTCAGGCTTCTGCCCAGAAATGAGTGCTTGCTAAAATACCCACTGCTTTAGTGGGAATTGATAATGGTCTCCTCCTCTTTCCAACTGCTGTCTATTTTCACAAAAGTTTTAAGGAACTGTCACCCTTTGGTCAACTTGGACTGAAACCACCATGTGCATCCTAAAGGAGCTAGGGGAAGGGGATGGAGAGGAAGGGCAAAGCCAAGCCTACCTCTTTTTTCTTAGCAGCTGTCTATAAAAAAAAAAAAAAAAAGCAAGGAAGAAAAAGAAAAAAAAAGGAATAATTATGTATTATCCACATGAAGCCAGAGAAGAAGCTACAGGAAATAATCCATCAGAGAAGGAAAGGAGATTCAGATATTCAAGGAAGAGATTTCCAAGTTGACTTATGATTTTTCCTCCAGGACCTCATTGCAATAGGACTGTGCAAACACACGGCAAGAGACAATTTCCTGCACTAGATATATTAAAATCTAAGCTTCAGAGACAGAAAGAGTGTGGGAGGGAAAATGGGAGGGTTAAGGTGAATTAAAGTGACTCACCCTGGGTTACTTATCTGGTCAAGAATAGAGGCAGGCAGAAATAATCCAAGGCTCCAGAGTGCCAGTCCAACACCCTGTCCTTCAGACAAGGTTGCTCCTACCTACTCCTTTGATCTGTTCCTAACGCCAGGGAGCAAGGGCCATTTTCTATCAAACTGACAAGCCAGGCAGCAGTCAAAGAGCACTAAACAGAGAAATACCACGAGAAGATCACCTGAGAATGCCAAATGCTTGTGAGAAGAAAGTGTCTGTTGCCAGAAAAAAAAAAAGACGGTGTCACATGTGGGCTGGAGTCCATCAGGGTGGTTCCCCAGCAGCCAGGGCTTTGTTCATTAAGCATCAGCAGGATCTGCTCCACGTTATCAATCATTAGTGCCAAGTAGAGGGGAGCTGTGAGCTCAGCCAAGGCCATACCCCAATCAAGAGAGGACCAGTGTGTGGTCCCAAGCCAGGCATTTGGATGTGTTGTGAAGGGAGAGAGAAAGGTGATAAAAAAAGGAAAATAATGCCAGAATAGTCATGTAAATTAACTGCCTGGAGTAAAGGAAAAAAGAGGAGAATCTAGTCCTGGTAAAGGTGAGTTAAACCTTCCTCATCCCTGTGGACCCCTGAAAGAGTTAACAAAATAGTAGGAAAAGAAGAACAGAGATTCTAATTTATGGAGAGGTTCAAAGGGCTTTTGATAAAGCCCTTCAGTAGAGTCTCTGAAGGAAATTTTATAATCATGGGGTTGGGAGATAAAGTGCTGTCATAGATTAAAAACTTGTTGAGACAGAAAACAGAGGGGAAGGAAATAAACGGCAAATGACCAGCATGGAAATAATTTAGGAGAGGTGTCCCCAGGATGAATTTGGAAAGTGGTTAGCTGTAGTTATGACTTTATGACTAATGGCAGTGAGACCTGGCAGAATAATAAACAGAAGCATTCTAACAACATCAACTGTACCCACTGCCTGCATGTGCTGCAGAGAAGAGGCCGACCTAGAACAACCCATCTGTCTTTTGGGAATACTTTGGGGGGGTGGTGTGTGGAAATAAATTATTATACCCATTCATTCCCCATAAAAGTAAGAACAGAAACATTTCCATGACACCTCTCCATCCCCACACTCCCTCCACAGGCAGGCATTTTGAGAGTGCACTGACAAAGAATATACCTGGCACCGGGAAAGCGGAGGAGCAGGATTTTTTTGGCTTTCAATTGCAATAAAGTTTTCAGTGATTCCCTCCCCCTCACTTCTCCCTTCCTTCCCCAGCTGCCTTTCTTAAGCCCGTATGGGCTGCGACTCACTGGCTGAGAAACACCCTTGGGAGGAAGCAAGAATTGCACATTGCCAGCAATGAAAAATGATTTAGTTAAGCTGAGAATAGGTGAGAATACTTGCAAATACCATAGGGATCCAAGAATATTATACAGAAGGGTGGGATACCAACAAATAAAGCTGGGCAGCAGCTATGTATCAGCCTAAACTGGACTATCCCAAGTTATTTCCCTGAGTTGAAAAGGATGAGAGAGCAGTGGTCCTGCTACCAGCTGCCTCACCAGACATGCCCCCCAGAAGCCCCCCCAAACTCAGCTGGACAGGGCCAGCCCAAGGCTTGCACAAGGAGCCCTTCAGAGCTGAAAGGTACTTTGGAAAGAAAGAGAATTGACTTTCACAGATTCACAGATATTGGTAGCTGCTCAACACCAAAGCGATTCTTTTTCATGCTGTGAGGTGATTCAGTGACTCTGAACTTCTGCAGGTGCCATGTGTGGCCCTGGGCATGTACACAGACACAAGACATCTTTTACCAAAATAGGTGCAGAAAAGGAGATGGTGAAAATGCCATTTTCCTGCTTCCCAAATACAGGAAAACATCAACTACCTGGGATGCTTTTTGCACACTGGCTGCCCACCACCTCAGCAGCCCTGCTCTGAGACGCAGGCTTGGAAAACAGCCTGTGTACCAAGCCCAGTCCCTTGTTATCCACAGGGAAAAAAACCCAACATACAAACCCAAAACAAACAAAAAAAGCAGTGTGGAGATGAACCACATTGCACTGTATGCTCCAACCAGCCTTTAATCAAGTCACGCGATCTCAGGATAATTTGGAAACGAATGAAAATGGATACATTTTAGTCATGCTGAGGGCAGGGAAGGGAAAGGCTGGATGCGGCTGCTGCACAGGCATGAACGGCGGGTGTGGATGCTCACGGTGGGTCTGTGCCCTCCCAGTGCCCTCAGGGCAGCTGCTCTGAGCAGGAAGGTGCTCGGGGTTTTAAAAGACCCGGACTCCAAGTAGGGAAACGGTTGCAGGAATATTGATTGCACAAGATGGCTGGTTGCCTGCCTCATCTTTGTGAGTCTATTTTTTTTCCCCCCTTTCCCCTTCACAGCGCACCCACAACGCCAGCCCTTTTATGACAGAATGATTTTAGTGAGCCTAAACACAACGTGCCTTACAGCTGTAATTCTGGGACTCCTCGAGCATGAATCATATGATGCACAGGACTGATAGTGGGGGCAGAGGCATTTGCTTCGTTTCCAGACAGAGGGATGGAGTCAGACTCCATCCGGCTGAACCAGTGCTACCACCGCTCCCGCACCTTCATCCAAACCCTGCTCCAAAGCCAGGGCAAGGTACCTGTGCGAGCCCTGTTTACTGAAATCCGCCCTCCCGAGCCGCAGTGTGCCTGAGGAATCAAAGCGCGGCGCTGCCGTTGAGAGCTCAAGGCATTCCACTCCCTGGTCTCTTGCAAAATCTCATGACCTTGTGTAAGCAAGGCCACGAAATTCACTTGTTCGACTTCATTCTCAGACTTAAGTTGAGTTTGACTCAGGGGGAAAAAAAATAGAAAACAACCAACCAAAACAGCAAACCATAAAGTAGCAGAAATAAAAATCACACTAAAGTGATTGGAGTTTGTAGGGAGGGAAATGTCAGTGCCCTTCCCTCCTGTTCACAGCTCCAGCTGTCAGGGAGCTGGTGGCACTGTGACCTGTCACCAAATGATGGAAAGGTTCTGCCTATCTTGAGAAGATGGGGAGTGGGAGCTCTGCCAGGCACTGAGGGGAGGCAAGGATGGGAAACTGGGGGTGACTGCACTTCTCTGCTACATGGACCCTTCCTATGGCTGCAGCCAAGGGGCTGTGGCGTCAGGAGCAGCAGACACTGGGCTTTAATATTTTTCTCTATTTCCACCCATTCTTTTACTTCTTTCTAAGTCTGACAGATCTAAATCCATCTAATGAGAATTCCTAGAGAAAAAAAAAGCAATAATAAAAACTTGGGATGGAGATTTGAGAGGCAGGGAAGGATCTAAGAGCACAAACAGGTGTCTTCCTCTGAGCAGGAGTGTGCATTTCTCTGAGGCCCAATGCTGGCATCATCCCACTGACTTCAAAGAAACCATGCTACCCTGGGACTGGATTTCTTTCCCTTAAGTAAATGCTCATGACACTTTTTTTTTCTTTTCCTCTCTCATTTCAGTGGAAACCAGCACTGTCCCTGACATACTCCTGTTCTACAATGCATCTCCAACACTTAGCTTACCTTTTAATTTTGCAGCTTCACTCAGAAGGTCATGGGTGCAAAAAGAAGACACAATTTTTCCTAGTGTATGTCACAAGACTTCACAAGTACAAGTGTCCTTTTACAGCAGAGAAGCAAAGAGCTAAGAACGTATTTTGATTACCCTTTAAAACTTGCAATAAAGGTGTTAAAAGGAAGGAGTGTTTTTACGTGCCATGTCAAGCTGTAATCTACTCAGTATCTCACGTGTGTGCTCTTCCAGCAGAGCACAGTTGTTTCGAGATCATCTCTGGTGGTGTTTGTTTTCTTTTTTTTCTTTCCCTTAGTAGGGATAACCAAGCAAAGGGAAAGCAGAAAAGCTTATCTGCAACTGGCTTTTTAAAGCAGCAGCTCAACCTTGTTGTTCTCCTGCCCCAAGGAGTTATGTATGATGCTGCTATTGCCTTCCCAGGGGAGCTGATAACAAAGTTTGGGCTCAAGTTACCAGCAGGAACACTGGGCTGGATGGGGAACCTTTAGTGTCCTGGCAGGAAGATGCAAGTGAATGCCCGACTCACGGCTCCCAACTTTCCTGACCTGCTGCATGCAGCTCCCTATGTACCTACGTTGGAGTGGGAGGGTCGAGCTGTGGCATCTCTTGGCGTGTGGGTCCTGCCAAGTGCCCAGCCTTGTCTCCAGCCCCATCTGCAACACCAGAGGAGAATCAGGGGGCCTACAACTGGAATTAAGAGGAGGCAAAGAGCTAAACAAGGTGGCGGGAACACTTAGAAGGATAAGCCTGGGTTTTGTCTCCTTTTTCGCCTGATCTTGCAGGGTGAGGAATCAGAATATTTCTGTTTTCCCTTTAGTTATCTGTCGTGCAGCTGGGGGAGGAGGATGCTCAAATACTATAAACCCATCCCCTAATCCCCCTTTCACCGGAGAGAGGGCCATCAGGAGCATGGCGACAGCCCCCGTGTGACGCTTCCCAGACACGACTGTCGCTAGCAGAGGATCCGAAAAGACTCCCAGCACAGTCCCGGCCCCGCATCCCGCACATGCCCCGTGCTCCTCGCCCCACCACCCCCTCAGTGGCCGCCCGCAGCCCCCGCCAGCGATGCTTCTGCTCTCTCGCCAGCCTGGCTTAAAAGCCACAAGGCAAACACCGTTCAACTCCCGATCAGCTTAAAAAATAAACAAACGGCGGCAGCTCTCCTAAAACAGGAGAGCCCAAACAAATAATTATCACCTCCCCCTTGACTCTGGTGAGCAGGGCCACCGAGAGTCAGCTGCTCTTTCTGCTTCTGTGTGGTCTCCCTTACAGACAGGCGAACATAAAGGACTAAGTCACTGAAACTTAACGAGTTGCTGCTCGTTAGCTGCACTGCATTTACTGCCTGTGTGCGTGCTCCCTACGGATAGTTGCAGCAAACTCCTTTTATTTGTATTGGGAATGGGCTACGACAGCATTTTCCAACCTCAGAGTCTAAAGCTGGTTTCTAAGAGGTTTATAAAGGTAACTGGAACACAAACCACTTGTCACCAGGGTTAAACCACTAGCTCCAGGATCCACACACCCAGTGGAAAAACAACAACAACAAAAAAAGCATTAAAAGGCTGGCAGAACTAGAAATCACAGGGCCAAGAGCACACCAAGAATATATACTCTGCTGGTTCACACAGCAGATAAGCAGCAACTCCTGATATTTAACTGTGTGCAACTACCTGTCCACGCTTTTATACCCTGGGTGTGAGATGCACCTCGAGATGGTGCCAATTGCAGCCCCACTCTGCTCTACGTGTACTCGAAGGGAAAAAGAAATAAATGAGCAAGCAATTAATGCACCCTTTTCAGAGTACAGTTTCTACATTGTGGGAATCAGCAAAGACAGAGAGATTTCTGCTCTGGAAAAAAACTGTGCCCTGGCTATTTTTAATCTTTCAGAGCACTGCAAACCCCAATGCCTTCAAACCATTTTTGAAGTGTGTTGAGTATTTTTTTTTTTTGGAAGGAGAAAGAAAAAAAAAAGTTCTGTGGGGTGAAAAGGGAATGAGGAGGCTCTTGCTGGGGGTGATTTTCCCTTTGGGATGGGGTAAGAGCAGGCCCATGGACAGTTAGCGGCGAGCACCTGGCAGGCTGCGGCTTGTCGGCGTGGCCCTGCCCTGTGTCAGCAGAGCTGTAGCCAGGTAATTATACTTCTCTCTCTCTGGACGTTTGCAAAGAGGCAAAGCTCGAGGCACAAACCTAAAGCCAAGTGCACAGTGGCATTTGTGTGCTAATAAGATGCGTCCGCATTTTTAAGAGCGTGAGAAATCAACCGGCTGGGCTTAAAAAAGCAGGATGATGAAGGATGACAAATATTGTCCCTGCTGATCCCAGGGGTATGGGCGTCCCCGCTAAGGATGAGTTTCAATCCAGGTCAACCCATCTGCTGTCAAGACCTTCCTTGTCCATCTCCTGCAGGTGAACTAGGGGCTGGAGCCTCTCAAAATGCAGTTCACAGGGGTCTCAGAGGTAAGAGCAGGGATTTGGCATGGGACTGACAGCTTCAGCAGTGCTGCTTGAGCCAGGCTTCTGCCCAGGAAGGAGTTACTTTTACAAACAGGATTTTTTTTTCTCCACCAGCAAAGCTTTTGGAGAAGCCTGTTATTTAGGAATATTTGAAATCTTTGGGTTGCTGATTTTTTAACATCGCCTAACTTGGTTGGGATCTTTCATCTTCTGCAAAAGACTACAATTTTATTTCAGAGTGGAAATTTCATATGAAATCCAAATGTACTTTATGATTTGTTTCTGTTGCCAGCTCTTTTATTTTTAATAACTTCTGAGATCAACAAAGCCATGCTGTTTTCAGAGAATGGTTTGTACAATCTGTCCAGATGTTCAAATACCAATATAGAAGTATTCCAAGAAAATAAGGCTCTCTCTTCTAGCATTACAAGAAATATATTTGCCATCATATTATTGACAGATAACCTACTTTGGTCATTAGCAGAAGTAAACATCAATTTTTATTTGAATTTTTGTAAGTCTTTTTCTGTACCATCTATCTAATGAACTCACCCCAAAGAGCATCTCCAAGCGGTGCCACACTATCATTTATACTGCTGGTCTAATAATTTAATTTTCATTGGGGGAAGATGGAAGGAAAGAGATGATTTTACTAAATTGCTTCACTTTGGATAATGTTCATCCACTAGCCACTTCTGATTTATATATGCCACTGACATTTCCACTTTCTTAGAAATTAATTCCCTTTTTGGAAAGAAAAACATACCCTGAGTGGCTGCGAAGGGAGCTCAGGACCGTGGGGTATTCCACAGGGCTCAACCAAGGAAGACCAGCAAAGCATCTGCCACACACTTCAGTCTAGGTTTAGACTAGATCTAAGGAAAAGATTCTGACACTGAGAGTGAGGACACACTAGCCCAGGTTGCCCAGAGTGCTGGCTGATGTCTCACTGCAGGTGAAGTTGGCCAGGGCTCTGAGCAACCTGCTCTAGCTGCAGATGTCCCTGTTCCCTGCAGGGAGACCAGACGATGTGACCTCGAAAGGTCCCCTCTAACCCAAACCATTCTATGATTCACTTGCTGCCAAGGGGCTGGTTTTGTGCCAGCAGCCCTGAAGCTCCAAGGCTGGGGAAGTGGGGCAGGAGTGGTGGTGGCCCCACTGGGCACAGTAGGACAGAGCCCCAGGCCAAGGAGCAGGTTTCTCCTCCTCCATCCTTGGACTGGGAAGGGCCAGAATGCCCTGTGAGGCTGCCCCAGGGTGCAGGGCAAAGGTCCTTCTGATGGTGCCTGGAGTGTTCAGCAGTTCCTTTGGGGTTGCTGAGAGGGGGACACTCCAAACCTCCTGAAAAAAACAGGCTGTCCAAGTTGATGCCCCTCCTCAGATACCCAAGGCAGGGTGCTGGCTGCCCCCTCCCTCCTCTGAGTGCCTCCTGAGAAGCAGGGAGCAGGCAGGTCCTGCACCGCCCTTGGCCTGCTGTAGGCTCTGGGGGAAAAGGCAAAGAGAGAAAAACCCTACCAAGGTGCCATTAAAGTTAATTGTTTTTATTGCTGGTTTAACAGTGTCTTGTAAATCTTTTTATAACCTAGCCCAGGAACACCAGTGAGGCCTAAACTGAAGTTGGAGCAGGATGAGTAAAGGACTGAGGACAGGGGAAAATCAATTCTCTTGCTCTGGTCTCCTACCTAATACCTGTCAGGCTGGAAAGCTGCAGTGTCTGGGGCCATGATGCCCAGAAGAGACTCTTAGTAGTACAGAAAGGGGATAGAATAAACCCCTAAATACTCCACATCCCTTCCCTACCCATACAAATACTGAACCACCCTCTTCACTCCACAGAAAGATTGTTTGGACCCATCAAATTTAGTTTGTTCTTCAGAGAAACAGTGAAGGAACCCGCTCATGGGGACACTTCCAGACAGGGAGAAGGAGCAGTGGCACCTCACTAAGGTCCCTGTAGAGCACAGGAAAACCCCTTTGATCTTGTGTACTTGCAAGTAGAAAGCTAATCCTATGTTGTGATATAAGTACCAGATGCTTCTTGGAAGAATTATACTGGGGCACAGGGTTAATGCTCCAGCTTTTCTTTAAAGTGTCCTGTGGATTATTCCCCGATTAAAAGGATTGTTCCCCAAACGGCTGGAGTGTCAGCTCAGCTGTTATTGTTGTTGTTGATACATGGGGCGGGAGAAAGGACACGCTGGGAACAGGGTGTTGGGATTTATTTCCAGCCTTAATAACCTTTCGCCTCCCCTTTGTCTGATGCCTTTTCTCCCTTAAGAGCTCACCAGGGGTGCGTTGGCCACTGGTGGAGCTGCTCACCCAGGAGGGACGCTGGGGAAAATTGTGCTGAGATGTTTTGGGGTTTTTTTAAACATTTTTTTCCAAATCTAATCCACGGGACATCCCTCTCTGCCTCTGAATGAACCTGTGCAACTGGCTGGAGGGGCACAGAGCAGGTAAAGGGGCTCAGCCCCTGTGCAATGGTGCCCCACACTGACCCAAAATCATCCCTGCTCAGGGGAGAGGTGGGAAACACAGGGAAAGAGAGCAGGAAGCATTTAACTTCTTTCTGCTCCAAAGGCAGGTGGAGCTACAGATCCCTACCTCTGCATCTGCAGAGAGGTGTCACCCTCTCAAGCCACCCACGGACCAGCTGCACCTCCCTTCTCCTTACCCACCAGCTCTGCTTTCTTGATTGTTCTCTGCCATTTTTAGAGTCCCAGCCCCACTCATATCCGCATCCACCCACACATTGCCTGTGTCACTTCAACCCCAGAATCCTTCGAGACTTCACTTCCAGCCTCGGGACATGCAGGGGCTGCTGCAACAGTTGTGTGGGGTTTGGGGGGAGGAATGCTCTTCCCTGGGCTGGCGAAAGGCTGGCAATGGGCTTGGGCAGAGGACAATGGGCTTTGGCAGCCCGGGTCGAAGCACCCCTCGTCTCCTCCTTCCGGCTCATCTCAGTTTGACCCACGTCTAGTCTCAAAGAGAAAAAGTCTCGGATTTACAATGTTGCAAATGTTTAAAATCAGGACGGCGCCGGGCTCGAAAAAGGGGGAAAGGAAATAGCAGCATCTACCCAAATACAGAGAAAAAGCAGCAGCTCCGAGAAGACACATTCAAAGCATCCCCTCCTTCCCCACGGCGAAGAGGCTCTGGGGGTGTCCCCCCCACTTCCTACACCTCTCCCCAACTCCCTCTCTGGTGAGAAAGGGAGAAGCAGCAAACGAACTGCTACCTCTGGATTAAAGGACAAAATGTTTTTATTTCTTCGGGGATGTAAACGAAATGACCACCCCCGAGGAGGTGAGAGGAGAACTCCCCATGCCCGGGGCCGCCTGGGCACCGGGTCTCTGGGCGGGCTCTGCCTCCCGGGCCATCTACTCCCATTGTAACCACAGCTCCTTCCCCGGAGGGATTCTTCCTCTACACTCCGGCCGTCCTTAGCAAAAAAAAAAAAAAAAAAAAAAAGGTTTAATGCCCTTTGGCACTCGGGTCCTTTACATGGAGGAGGTTTGCGAACCCCCCATCATCACCAACACTGCGCGTCCTGCATCCCCCCGATTTTCCCCACTCGTGGCAGGCAGCGTCGGAGCTACCCCACGGAGCAAAACGCTCCCGTTCCTCATCACAGGACTAGAGATTTCCCGACAAAACCACTCAAATACTTCCAGTGGCCTGAAAAGGTCCCACTGAAAACAGCCCCCGTCTGCGGAGCGCAGCAGAAACCCCGCGCCGGGGCGGTCCCGGCTCTGCCTCCCCTCCGCCGGCAGCGGTCAAGGGCACGGCAGCGAGGTCCCAGAGCCCGGGATGGGTGCCCGTGTCCGGGCAGGTCCCTTCTCTGCCCCCGCTGCCCCAGCCCTGCGCTCCGCGGAGCTCCGCGGGGCTCCGCGCCTCGCCGCGCACGGCCTGCTGCTCCTAAGCACCAGCGTTAGGAGCGATTTTTCTCATGGACGATGACGACGACGACGATGATGGTTCCACTGCCCCGCTCCTCGCCGCCGCAACCACTTCCATAACACCCCGGCAGAAAGGCACGGTAGATCCTCCCGGCAGCCCAGAGGGGGTTCGAGATGCTCGTCCCGAGTGCTCGGGATGCTCCCGGGAGCTCACCCCGGAGATGTTCCCAGGCGCCGGGGTACCCGCCGGTCCCGGGAGCCGGGGGAGCAGTGGCGGCTACGCCCACAGCCCCATGGCAGGGAACCCTAGCTCTCCTCCTCCGATCCCCCAAGCCCCTGCCAGCCCCCGGATCCCGGAGCTTTCGGCCTAGCAAGTCGCAGCTGCCTGTTTGCTTCCTACACTCGTTCCACCTACAGCAGGATTTTCGCGTCCTCTAAGCGCCCAGGGCCAGCATACACACCCCTCATCTGCATGACTCTGCATAACAATGTTTTATGCATTAAGCGCTATAGGGAGCTGAGTATGCAGCCACATACAGACAGGGCAGTGTCTGCCCCCCCGGTTCTGCTCTTGCTCTGCCTGCAGTAATTCCTGGTTGTGTGCAGAAGCTGCCTTCTGCCTCAGTCTCCCCGCAAACCCTCTCATTTTTCTCCTTAAAGCTTTTGCTCTCTGCCTTTTTAGGGGAGACTGGGGAATTTTTGTAGCTATGTAAAAACATCAACCAAAGAACGGAGAGGCAAAACGGAACCGCAGAAAAAAAGAGGGGGTGTGTGTAATATCAAGGCCTGATAAAAAGGGGAAACCCCCTCATACATCCTAGCAGAGACCTTCAAAGCAAGCTATTTCTCCTCCAACGGAGCACAGAAGGGACATTTTTTCCACATTAAGTGTTGGGAAGGCAAAACCAGGGTCCATAACTGGGAAATTATAAAAGGAAGTAAATCCATCAAAGCAAATGCAATTGGGAATACAATTAGGCGGAGGGCTGGAAGGACACAAAAGGAGGGAGGATGGAGGGAGCTCTGCCGCTGAGTGACAATACGCAGGCGGCGCGGGGGGAAGAACACCCCAGCAAATGCGATTTTGCAGGAGGCTCTGGGCAAGGAATAAAATCGATGGGAGCCCAGAGCGGCTTGCGGGAGGTGGGGAATGTGAGTTGCGACGCTTCCCTGGTCCCCAGGGCTGGCGCTGGGTTGGTTTTTTTAAAATTTTTTTTGTTGTTGTTGTTTTTTTGGTTTTGCTTTTTTTTTTTTTTTTTTTGTAGGCAGGCGATTTGGTTTGGAAGACAAAAGCAGCACTTTATTTATTTTTTTTTTTTTTTTAGTGCGAAAAGGACGATGCCGGCGGCGGGGTGGGAGCTGCGGGCAGCGGGACAGCGCTGGGGACACGGGGACAGAGTCCTCACACCCCGCTCAGCGCTGCAAACATGGGGGTTGGGAGGGAGAGGGACCTGGCAGCCCAAAGTTCAACGTTTCCCACCTAAAACCACCTTGGCCAGGACTCCCCCCACCAGGTATTAAGGAAAATCTTGGGGAGCCCCAATCCCGTCTCCCCGCTGGGGTGCAAAGGGCTCCGGGTACCAGAGCCGGGATTTCGGCTGTAAAGAAAACGGGGAAGAATTTAAACTCTGCAAACTCTCCAGGCTTAATCCCATTTTCCCTGTTCGTTTGGGGTTTTTTTTTCACTTTTTTTGTCGTGGCGGAAGACAGGAAGGTACTGTCTACAGGATGGACGGTACTGAGAGAAGTGAGAAAGTATTATCCGCTGTCATTAAAAATAAGAAAAGCAAAAGACCATCAAACTATCTTTTGTTTGTAATGTAATCTATAGTCCAGGTCTGGAAATTTAAGGAAACTACTTATGTACTTATGTGCACCTATTTATACAGCCTCTAATTAACACATATACACTCGCGGAGACTTACATGACATTTATTGTTCAGATCTTTCTTAAAAACAATAGATCTCCCGTCAGAATTTCCTATTCCCTGTGCTTCAACTCATCATCGTTTCCACTGGGGGGGAAAAATGTGTCAGGATAATCAGCGATTTTCAGCAGCAGTGATTTTTTTTTTTCGATTGGGGGTTAAAAAAAAAAAAAAAAAGGAAAACGACCAAAGGTAGTCTAAACAGGCAATTAGATTACAAGAGTTTTTGCACAAATGAACTTAATGAGTAAAAAAAAAAAAAAGCTGTAGTTAAAGGCTTTGCCCCCTCACTGAACCAGATTAACAGTATTTGTTGCTTTTCTAACTATACAAAAACTGCAGTAATGAAAAATAATCTTGACATCCTTAAACTTCCTTAAGGTATCTTTTCCCCGCAGACGCTCTGAAAGCTATTAAAGAGATGAGACGAGGTTGTATTGAACTCTTACAACATTCGCTTTAATCAAAATTAGATGGAATCGCTTAAAATAATAATTAAAGCTGCCATTAAAATAAATAAAATTTTTAAAATTAGCTCCTAGCATTAGCAAACTTCAGAATTACCCGCCTGCTTTTCTCCAGCCTTCCCAGCGCCAGGAGCTGGAGCCGAGACACGGAAAATTTGGCGGCCACCAAGACTTTAAAACTCCTTTAAGAAGAACCCGCTAGGGACTTCGGGGTTCCCTCGCTTCCACCTCTCGAAGGATCCGGAGCCGCTGGCCGGTCCCGGTTCCCACACGGTGGTTTCACCCCTTTCCCAGCCCTGTCCCCCCCCCCGCTTCCCGCAGGCGGCATCGGATGAAGCGAAAGTGATTTTAGCTCCTTGTAGGAAAGAAAGCTGACATACCACCGCTGGCATGGCACTCGGACAAGATAAGGGAGTAGCCTGTACCACAGCATCCCGGAGAATCACGGCACCAGCTTGGCCCCTCCGGAAGGGACCAGGGAGGGAGCTGGACCACAACACCCCCCACCCTCCCCGACTTCTTCCTTAGATCACAGGGGTTTGGGCAAGTTTTCTTCAAACCCCAAGTTTTTGTGAAGCTGCCAGGGGAGTTCAGGATGGACCTGGACGGTGCCGCGGGTAGTGTAACAGTAGAGTTTATATCATTTCGCCGAGCAGGGATAAAACTCCCGAGCGCAGCATTGGAACCAGATGCGGTGGGGCAGCAGCCGGGCCCCCCTTGCTCCCCTGGGAGGGGCCGCGGAGGCTCTCGGCTAAGGCAAAACTGGGTGCTCACGCGTGGCAAGGACAGCCTGCCCACCCGCAAACTCGTCACGTAAGGTTTGGGAGGGGAGATGGGGGGAGAGAGCACCAATGCTTGGGAAAAAAAAAATCCAAAGAAACAACTGAGAAACATCAACCAACCGAATTGCCAATACAGAAAACGAAACAGAACAAAACCAAACAAATGAAACTAAATAACAAATAAACAAACAACCCCCCCCCCCCCCAAAAAAAAACAGGGAAAAAA
>JAOEGS010000623.1:0-12373 GCA_025447755.1 Corythornis vintsioides | reverse complement strand
CCCCTGGGATGGTGCCAGGGCTGGGGCAGCCACCACCTCTCTGGGCAGCCTGGCACAGCCTCTCACCACCCTCAGCATCAAAAATCTCTTCTCTCCAGTCTAAATCTCCCTCTTTTAGTTTAACCCATCACCCCTTGTCCTGTCCCCCTGCTCTAAAGTCCCTCCCCACCTTTCTGCCAGCCCCCAGAAGGTCTCCCTGGAGCTTCTCCTCTGCAGGCTGAACCCCCCCAGCTCTCCCAGCAGAGAGATCTCCTCTCAGCTCTCTCCAGCCCTCAGATCCCCTTTGGATGCAGCTGAGGATCTCCTAAAGGCACCAGAAGATCCACAGCAGAGAGCAAGGGGAGACTCACTGACCACACAGCCTCTCGTGGGGCAACCAGAGCTCTCCTGAGGCTGCCTGGCACAACCCTGCCAGGGTGACACCCAACCTAGACCCATGTCACCATCCCCCACCACCTGAAACCAGCACTGAGCAGCAGCCAGGCTGGCAAAACGTGGGTGCTGAACACACACAGGGGTGCTGGAGTGGATGCACCACCTTGAAAACACAAGTGGTCACTCTCTGGAGCTGCTGTGATGAGTCTAAACTGAAGAAGTCACCTGCCCAGCTTGCTAGAAACAATTCAGTTTATTAGCAGTTTCCACCAGGAATTCCTGTCCCAAAGCTTTCCACAGGTGATACTGGGGTGTCCCTTAGGGCTGGACAGCACCAGGAGCTCAGAAGCAAATGTTCAGCAGCAGCAGTGTTCATATCAAACCTGTTTAGGTACAAAAAACCCCAAGGAGATGATTTTTGTTGTTACTGTTCCACTGTCTGAAGATCTTCACTTGACCCCAGCAGTTTACCTATATATAGATATATATACACATACATACAAGTTTGGGAACAAAGAAAAAACTCCAAATTCTGAAGGATCAGGGGCAAAAAAGCAAGAGAGAAGGATGTTAACTCAGAAGACACTGCGTGCTCTGTAATTCTGCAGCTCAAAGAGAAGAAATCAGTGGGAACTGTGCAGCAGCAGAGTAGCACCACGACTGAGAAATAACAACAGGAGCAAAAAAACACTGTATGATGTTTAAATTTCCTTTTAAAACCCCCACCAAGCAAACCCAGCAGTCTTTAACGTTCACACAGTGAAGCAAACCAGCCCAAAATGAGTGTTTTCTGCCCCAAAGTCCAGCTTGCAGCATAGGTGAGCAGGCCAAGGCTGATCCCAGCAGCAGCTTTGGGTTCTACCCCAGTTTTGCTTTCACTTCTGCTTTCCCAGAAGCTCCCTCCAGTTCCCCCAGTGCAAACACCAGGGACACACCCTGGGATCCACAGAACCACCCCGTGGATTGGCCTGGACCTTAAGATCACCTCATTGCAACAGCCAGAGAGCCCCACACACAGTCAGGAGTCATTTGTGGGCTTGGGAAGTGTCACCCCAACACAACTGGTCCAGTTTGGATGAGGTTCTTTCATCCTCAACATCCCAAATCCTGGGAGGTTTTCCAGGATGAGGGAGTCTGATGATAACTGGAGCTTGTGGACAGCTCCACCCCACCCCCCACCAAAGATTCTGGAGCAAATGAGATGAAAATCAGATTTGAAAAGCCAGGAAAGAGAGGAAGAGGAAGCAATTCAAGGAATATTCTGATGGAAAAGTGACTTAATAGCTTCATTATTATTCATTATTTAATACATAATTGAGCTTGATGGTAACAAATGGCTTTGTAAAAAGATTTCTCTCCACGACTTGAATAAACAAGCTCAGGTTTCAGGCAGAGGGGCTCTTGGTGTGACTTGGAAGCAGTGATCTGGGATGTCCTGGAAGGAGATTTTATGGCAGCAGCAGTCAGGCACACACTCCATGCTTTTCTTTCAGGAAAAAGACAAATATTTATCAAAAAAGAAGACCAAAAAAAAAAGAAGGGATGTGAAGAAATAGATCCCTGGTGTGCAGACACTTTGTAAACAAGGTATTAAACTCCATCCTTACCTCACTGAGCTGCTAAGTTGGTTTCACCCTCAGAGAGCTGCTTGAGTGTGGAGCTCAGGATAGAATCCAGTATAAAAGAGCTGGGCTCACCTCTCTGTTTGGGGTTAGGGCAGCACAAAGGCCAAGTGGCCACAGGATTAAAGGATTTGGGGAAGAATTAAGTACAGAAAGTTGAGCACAGTCATGAAAACATAACAAAGACAGAGTCTGAAGTGGCTCAGTTACCATCCCTGGGTCGTATTCCACCAATTCTTCCATTTATTAGCCACCAAATTCCTCAGGCTTCCCAATCCCAGGGGTTTTGTGGTCTCTTTTTTGATCTCTCTGCAGGAGATTGTGTCTTTTCTTGGCACCTCCTCCACTCTCCACAGTGCCTGAGGCAGGAACAAGAGTAACTCTGAGCTGCTGCTTGAGTTTCAGCCCTGAAGGTAAAGCAGCAGTTTCCAACCTCACTCAGCACCAGCCAAGTTTGCTATATTTACCAAGAGGAAAAGCTGGACAAAACCCCACCCAAGCCCTTCCTCTCAAGAAATCTGCCTGAGGGTGGACCAGGAGTGTGACCCTGGTGCCCATGGAGGTGATTATCTGATGGGAAGAACAGTTTCAACAACAACAGCAAGAATTAATCAACATTCCTGTGCAGTATAACCATGAACCAGTGAAATCCCAGAGGGCCACAGCAGAGCTGATGCTTTAATAGTTAAAAAGAACTTGCTTCCAAGAGGATGCTGGCAAGGCCAAGTATTCCTGGATTATTCCAACAGGCTTCCTTGGAAAAAATTCCAGCTGATCAGAAACACAAGGATAAATTGATTATGCTCTTGCCTGGCTACCTGAAGGGCTTGGAACATAAAGAGGGTGGAGACAAGTTGATCATAAATCACATTAAAACCAGGAAACCCCCCTCATTTGCACACACCTCAGATGCTTTCATAGACATTTAAAGGGAAAAAAAAAAAAGTAGCATAGGAAGAGAAAAAAAAAGAGCAAAGAAAGCTCAGTGAATTAGTTTTAGGCACTTGAGCTGCACAGTGTGGAAGGTGCCCATGGGATCCACTGAATGCTCACACTGGCACACCCACACCTCAGAATGTGCTGGGAAATGCTCAGGAAAACAGCAATTAACCCTCCAAACATGCTAAAATAATGACATGAGGTTGATGTCTGCTCCAATTTTCCATGTCCTACCTTCCACTGTTCACAGAATGGCTTGAGTTGGAAGGGACCTTAAAGATCTTCTCATTCCAACCCCTCTGGTGACACCTCCCCCCTACACCAGGCTGCTCAAAGCCTCAGCAGCTCCTCCCAGCTAGAGCCACAGTTCCCATCTCACACCAGCAGCTTCCCAGGGTGGGTTTGATTTTGGGTTCTAAACTCTTGAGGGCCACAAAAAGCATCATTTTCACAGCAGCCTTCATTGGTGAAGTTGCTGCCAAGGATCTACCAAGAGAAAACAGAGGCCACAGAACTTCCAAGTGGGCAGAAGAACAAGGAGGGGGGGAAAAGGAGTGAAGAGGGATGTAAAGATGAGATGTCTGGCTGCAAGACAAGCCACACCTGGAATAAACCCACCATGCTGTCACTGCATGGAGCCACAAAGGGCAGCAGCAAATCCCAGCAAGGAGCAGACACCAAAACACCACCCTGGGATTCTCCTGAACAGACACAACTGGTGCTGTTAAACCCAAAGAAGAAACCCAACAAGCCTCCAGTGCAGCATTTTAGGGGGCTGGAAGGGAAGACAGACGACTCGACAGCCAAGCCTGGGGGTTTAGAAGCAACTCTGCTTTTTCTCTTTCTTTTGAAGGCTGGAAAATGTACAATTCATCTGATTCATGAGTAGGCAAAGAGCTCATTCCTGGAAGAGGCTGCCAGCTCAGCTGAGGGAAGCCTTTGCATTCAGGGCTGATTCCTTCAGACACTGCTGCAGCTTGCGACACACCAGAGCGACACCGAGAGCCACGGTGCTGGACGAGCGTCCACGTCCACATGGTGTGACAAAGGCAGCTGGTTCCCCCACTGGGAACCAACAAAGAGCTGAAAAAGTTCAATTCTTTACCTGCCTCTTGTTAAAGACAGGCTTTTGAAACCACCTCCCTGCTCTTCCCTGCCAAGTGGCAGCCCGACCCCCGGTGCAGCGGAGGGAGGAGAGGGGATGATCCCAGAGCCCAACTGCAGCACCTGACAAAATACCAGCCTAGGCTCTTTCCTGCAACTGTCTCATCCATCCTTAGCAGGCGTGGGAGCTAAAAAGAGGAAAGGACATTTCAAGCAGAGCTTTGCTTCCTTCTGCTGCTCTCCCCAGCCACGCCACTCCCGACCGGCCAGAGGCCGCGCGCTCCCATCGCCCCCGCCCGCGGTCACCCCGCCTCAAAGGCCCCCCAAACTGGTCATACTGGGCAGCTCCTGTGAGGGGCACCCACCCCCGGGGGTGCTGCAGGAGGAGGAGATGGTCACACGGTGCTGTGGCACCTCTGACTCACCTGGGGGCAGTGCCAAGGGAGTTACATGTTCCCGGGGGGATGCCGACGGGTTTTCAAGTGGTGTCCTTGGTTTTGCTCCTCACCCCAGTCCCACCCTCTGCACACAGAGCTGTCAGATTTTAGGCTGTCAAAGAGCAGTTTGCCCCCCTCTTCATGCAGAGGATGGCTTCTCTTTGTAAGATTCCAGTGGAACTCGGAAAGATACTTTTGTGCCTCTTTGGTTAAGAAAAGAATAGAAAAAAGAAGAGATTTTTTTTTCCCCTTTAGGGCAGCTAAACGTACTAGACTCGAATCAGAAATGAACAGTACTGCAGACAAAGTGGAGAGCAGTACCACAGGCCATGCACTTGTTGGAACCACCTCATCAGATGAGGAACACCATTAAAAAACCAAAAACAAACCAATTAATTTCCAACTCTCTGGCAAATTCTCTTTGCCATCAGCGTGACTGGAAGCTCAAGCCATAAACCCCAGTCTGTTGTGGTCTCCTCCCTGCCTGCAAACCCACGTGGGGCACCAGCAAAGATCTCCAGAGGCTGCTTGGGGAGGTTTTTGTGGTGATCCAACAGCCCCTTGGACGTCCCAGCCTCACAGACACCAGAGGGGGCAGCAGCTGGGAGGTGCTGGCAGTGCCAGTCCTGCTGCCAACACCCTGCTCTGAACAGGCTGCAACCAACCTACAAGTGAGGTATAAATATATACACAAATATGTACAGCACACGTACAGCAAAAATAGTTTTGCATCTGTAACACCTTCAAAATACTGGCAAGTTGGTGTCTGTGCCACTGCCTGGCTCACCAGGGGAGAATGAAGCCAACACCTTCAGCAAGAGAGCAAAGGAACCAGCCAACTCCAAACTAAAAGCTCCTTCCTCTTGCTTTTGTCTTCACAAGGCTGATCACAGCTTCTGGATGTGTCCTCAGAGGAGCAGGGACAGGAACCCCCAGGTGGAGCAGTCACCTGTGTCTTTCCTCCTGCTGAATGGTGGTTATCATCTAGAATGTATATACACGTGGGTGTGTGTAGTATGTAGAAAAGAAAGTTGTACTCAGTTTGGTATAAATACATCTAACCCATCAATCCTGCCACTGGGAAGGGTACTCATGGGTACAGCTCCTTGTGAGCAGTGTCTGTGCAAAGAGGTCATTAAAAATCATCTGATCTTCAGTCTGGACATCATCCATTCCAGTCCTTGGCACAGTCTGCAGAGAAAAGAGAGGGCTTTTTTTAAGGAATACATGCATTTCTCAGGATAATTTCACACCTTCTCAGGATAATTTCACACCTTCTCAGGCTAATTCCACACCACTCATTTCAACTCCTCCCAAGGACTCAGGAATTCTGACTGACTTCATCATTTCCATGAACAACCCACCCCGAGCACAGATCTCACTGCCTATGAGCAATAAGACTTCAGGTCCCAGCTCCTCAAGGCAGCACACTGCAATTCATAGATTCATAGATATTAGGGGCTGGAAGGGACCTAGAAGATCATCAATTATCTCTAATTATGATGATTCTTCATAAGCCAGGACAGATTTCAGGTCCTGCCCCTGCCATCATCAGGGTCACATCATAGGAAGTTTCACCACTGTGAGGTGAGCCTGAGGGTTTGATGGGAAAGATGCTTTTCAGATCATAAAGCATGTTGTGAGGCAGAAAATCCTTTTACTGGGAGGGTTGGGAGAGCACTGGGAGGGTTGGGAGAGCAGAGAGGTTGGGGATCTCCTTCCTTGGAACCTTTCCAGCCCAGTCTGGAGGCATTTCTGAGGGATCTGCTGTAGTTCCCTCCTGCTCTGGCAAGGGGTTGGACTCATCTTTGGAGGTGCCTCCCATCCTGTGATGCTGTGTTTTGTTACTGTCAGGAGAGGACCACCAATTAAACCCCAAAAAACCACAATCAAAACACCCAATAAATTCCAGATTCCCCTCCTCCCAACTCTTACCCCTCTCCAGTTAGGGCACAGCAGGCCTGAATGTGCCACTGGTGATCCTTAATGGAAGTCAGTTTCAAGAACTGGGAGATTTCAGCTACTGTCATGCACTCCTTAACATCCTGCTTGTTGGCAAAGATCAGCAAACCTGCTTTTTTCAAATCCTAGGGAGAAAGAGGAGAAAAAAAATAATAAAATAAGATGATGGTTACAAATCACCCCCTGGGATGTGACACCAAAGCCCTGGCAAAAGAGAAGCTGAACTAGAACAGGCTGTGGGTTGATTGACACTGAACTTTAGGAAACTCTGATCCAGCAAAGCCCAACATCCCAGTTTTTTTGCCCAGAGTGCTCTGGGAGGATCAGGGGCAGCCTGCTTGGAGTCCCAGGCTTCCTTCATTTCCAGTCCAGCTCACAGCAACATCTGCACCCTCATGCTTGAGACTCCTGTGCTTGCTGAAAGGAAACACAAAGGCTGCCCCTCAACACTCAGCTACCCAACACTTGTTGAAATATAGATTAGATATATTAAACTAGAATAATAAACTCATAAAATAATATTTTTTTTTAATTATTAAACTATATT
Source organism: Corythornis vintsioides (assembly GCA_025447755.1). NCBI lineage: Eukaryota > Metazoa > Chordata > Aves > Coraciiformes > Alcedinidae > Corythornis > Corythornis vintsioides. The sequence continues at coordinate 5,387 of JAOEGS010000623.1, read as the reverse complement.
TAAATATAATTGGAGTATTTTGGGATAGAACATCATCAATTTTAAGCACACTGCTGTATTCTGACACTGGAAGCTCAGTGTCACCTCAAACCAGCTCAGGAGCCTTAAACTTGTCCCAGCAGAAGCCCAGCTCCTATAAACACATTTTCAGTAACAATTAGGGCTCAGATCCTCCTGCACTGCACAGAAAGTTTAAAATCTTGGGGACATTCCAGACATGACATTGGTGTTCCCTGGATTCTACATCAGCCAGAGCCTTAGCTCAGGTTTGGGCCTGACACAGGGCTCAGTTTTAAGGAGGGTCTTTTCCTTTTAAAGCAAATTATGCTTCAGCCCTTTAATTGCACAGATGGAATGGCAGCTCCTGGAGCCCTGGGCAGCCCCTCTCTCCTCTCAAGCTGGCTGCTGTTAGGCAGGTGATGAAGCTGTGCACAGAGCACACATCAAGCAGCCATGAAGCAATCAAAAGCAAGGACTCTGCTGCTGGAAGAAATGATGTTTTCTAAGGTGAGCTCAAGCAGCTGTTCACTGGATTGAAAGAGAAAAACCACTGAAGTCATTTATAGGTCCTAATTTCTGTTTCACTCAAGGCCTCAGAAGCTGAAAAGCTGCTTTGGTGGGAGAGCTCTTCAGTGGTTTGGTGACTTTACTGGGAGCTTCACTAGGGACAGAGCCTAGAGCAGGACCAGGACAGCTCTGGTTCAGTGTGACCTGCTGCTGGGAAACCCTTCCCTGCTTGCCCTGGAGAGACCTCACTCCACACTGGGCTGTCTGCAGCTCACAGCCCAAGCCAGAATGTTCACAAGCAGTGTGCAAAGCCACTTCCCCAGGCACCATGCAGCTCTTACCCACAATAAAGGGAGGAAACACCTACTCACCTCATGTGCTAACATCTTGTAGAGCTCTTCTTTAGTCACAGAAATCCTCTCTCTGTCTGTGCTGTCCACAACCACGATCACAAACTGTCAACAGAGCAAAGGGGGTGGTCAGAGAACTCCCCCCAGCCCCTGTTACCCTGTCAGGCAGCTGGACTGCCCCCTCACCATGCACCAGATGCACCCCTCCCAACCCAAAGCCCTCTGGCTTTAGCACTTCTGCTGGGGTTGGCAGACAGAAGGAGCTGACACAGCTTTTCTCTTTCCCTCCTCGAGTGTTTTTCTCTGCAAAGCCCAACCTGGTTTTGTTTCTTGCTTAGCATACCTCAGGGCACAGGTCCCTCAAACCATTTCTAGCAGCCTTGAAAAGGTAAAACTCTTACAGCACTCTCCCACTGCTACAAATGCCAACAGACAAACGGGTCATTGGGGAGTTAAAATCACCCCTGAACTTTCTACTGTGAGAACACACAGGCAGATACATGTCACACCATCTTGTGTCACAGGGGAACAGAGTTAATTGGTGTAAGAAATAACTTCACCTACAAAACACACTTGGTAACACCCAGGAAACCCTGAACCCATGGTTTCAGGCCATCAGGTCAGGAGATGTGCTGCAGCTCCAGGGAGGTTGTGGAGTCTCTATCTCTGGAGACACTCAAGACCCACCTGGATCTGTTCCTGGGTGACTTGGTCTAGGTGACCCTGCTCAGGCAGGGGGGTTGGACTAGATGATCTTCTAGGGCCCTTCCAACCCCTAACATTCTGTGACTCTGAGTTCTTCAAGGTCTGGGGGTGCTTCAGTAAGATGGTCAGAGGAGCTTGTAGGGCAGAACTCCCATGGTTTTGGAGGGAAACTTTTGGCCACCAGCACCCTGGCTTAGACTAGCACTCAGGCAGGGACTGTCCCGCTGGGGAGGCCACACATCAAATCCTGGGGTCAGTTCTGGTCTCCTCACTCCCAGCAGGATGTGGAGGGGGTGGGGTGTGGCCAGAGAAGGGCAATGGAGCTGGGGAAGGGTCTGGAGCAGGAGTGTGGGGAGGAGCAGCTGAGGGACCTGGGCTGGTTGAGCCTGAAGGAGGCTCAGGGGAGACCTTCTGGCTCTGGCAGCAAATGGCAGGAGGCTGGAGCCAGAAGGTCAAGAGCAAACAGCCTCAGGTTGCCCCAGGGCAGGTTGAGGTTGGAGCTGAGGATCAATTTCTTCCCCTCCAGGGCTGTCCCAGGGCAGGGTGGAGTCCCTATGACCCTGGAGGGGTTTCCAAGCCCCCCCCTGGAGCTGTGGTGCTGAGGGCCACGGGGCAGTGGTGCCCTGGCAGAGCTGGGGGGTGACTGGACCCCACGCTCTTGAAAACCCCCAACCCAAGCGACTCCCCAGCTGCAAGCAAAGCAGCCCCCAGCCCAGCTTGGCAAGCAGGGGACATGTGCAGGGTGCCCCCCCCTCCCCCAGCCCCTCACCTCAGTGTTGGTGTAGTAGGTGTTCCAGGAGGAGCGCAGGGACTCCTGCCCCCCGATGTCCCACATGAGGAAGCGGGTGTTGTTCACCACGATCTCCTCCACGTTGCTGCCGATGGTGGGGGAGGTGTGAACCACCTCGTTCATGGAGCTGCAGGGGGGGGAGAAGAGGGGTGGGCAGGGCTGAGTCCCACGGCCCGGGCACCCTCCCAAGAGAAGCCAGTGGTCCCCAGGGGAGAAGCCTGCTGGGGATGGGGGGTTCAGCAAAGGCTCCGTGGGCAGCCCGCGGGGATGTTGGGGCAGGAGGGGGGTGAGTGCCCAGCCCTGGGGGTGCTCCGGGGTGGTTTGGAGGGGCATGGGTTAGGGGTGAACTCTGGAGAAGGGTTCATGGGGTGGATGACCCCAAGGGGCTTTCCCAAGGTGATTCTCTGCTGAAGCCAGAGCTGGGACAGAGTTTCCCTGCAGCTGCTCTTTTTCCCAGGCACACAGAGGAGATGCTGGTTGGGTTTTTGCTTCAAGAATGTGGAAAACCCACCAGATTTCCAAGTGTTGCAGAACAACAACAACAACTCAGCAGGCAGCTCCAGCAAACAGCTGCATCTCACTGTCCTGTGCAGGCCACCAAGAGCACAACTCCCTCACCACCCAGTTGCTTCCCACCCAAACTCCCTGCTCCTCTCCCTCCAGTCTGACCCAATAATTCCACTTTCTGAGGACAAACGCAGACATGAAGTATTTAATTTGTAAGGCAGTGGGGGCTGTGTGGTAAAAGGGGAAAGGAAAACAGCCAGGCTGCAGAAACTGGAGGAGAAGCAGCACTAGATGTTGGTGGAGGAAGTGGGAAGACACCCAGGACAGCCCCCAGCTGCTGCTGGCCAGAAAACCACCCTTTGTTCCCTGGATGCTCTCTCAGATCTCCCCCTCCTGATGTGAATCCCACCCACCCTCATCCCTTCCCTCTGCCAGGGCTGGAAGTGCCTCAGGAGTGCCACGTGTTGGAAAAGCAGCTCAGAACGTGACAAACCCCAAACCTCTGGAGAGAAAACTTCTCTCAGGGGTCCCCAGGCCAGCCCCACAGCTCCACAGGAATGATTTCTGTCAGCACTCCCCAACACCAGAGTGCTCCAAGGGAGGGAGCAAACCTGCTCCTGCTATAAACAGACCTTGAGTGGCCTGTCCCACCCAGGAGCTCCCCAGGCTGGGGAAAAATCCCTACCCTCTTATCAAAACACACTCCAGGGTCAGAGATATGGAGCCTGTGCACGTTGCACACAAACCAGCAGCAAGGTTAGAGCAGGACAAACACAAGTGTGGGGTGCCCCCCACCCTGCTCTGGGTTCAGCCTTCCTCCCCCACCACTCCTGGGACACAGGGAGCCCCGTGGCAGGGAGGGCTCAGGCTTCACTGCTTTGCTACCCCCAGAAGGGTCTGGGTGTGGGTGGGTTCAGCAGCCCTGCCCTGTGGCTACAGCTCAGCACAGTCCCACTCCAGGCAGCTGGTAACCGAAGTGGCAGCAGCCACACAATCTGATAGAGAAAAGCTGGGAGCAAAACCTTAACTCACACACCAGACAACAGCACAGACCTTCAGAGCCACAGCCTCTGACCCACTGCCACCTCTGCTGCTTGGCTGCCAACACTCCAAGTGCAAACCAACACCTCAGAGCCACTGAGGCTGCCCCCCGAACGTGGCCCGGCTCATACTTACAACTGGTAGAGAATGGTCGTTTTCCCTGCATTGTCCAGGCCAACAATGATCACTTTGTGCTCTGGAAGAGGAAAGAAAAGGCCACCAGTGAGTGCCACAGCTCACTGTGCTGCTGGGAGGACCTGCTGAGCTCTGGAGCAGGGGCAGTGCTGCCCCTCGGCCCCACCCCAGCCAGCGCTGCCAGGTTTCAGGTGCCACAGGGAAGAGCTGCCCATGGAGGTGCCCAAGCCTGGGTGCTGCCCCCCTGTCAGTTATTGCCCCCTCTGCCTAGCCACAGGGCAGCTGCTGGGAGGTGACAGGTGGATTTCTCCCCAGCCCCATGCTGGAATCCTTTCCTGAGCTGCTCCACACTCTGCAGCCTGTAGCAGCCTCCCCCCTGACTACACTCACTCCCCTGGGCACATCAACAGCTCATTGCTGAGGCTGTGCTGCTACTGTGGCTGCTGACACCTTAACCTCCCTGCACAGAGCTGCTGAGAGCCCCAGGGATGCTGCCCTGGCTGCCAGGGGGTGATCCACCCACCCACCTCCCTCCCTCCCCCAGGCTGGGACCCCAGATTTGCCAGCGACTGTTTGGCAGCAACGGCCCCCGGCTGAGGGGCAGGTGAAAACACCCAGAGCTCCACAAAACCACCCTGGGCTTGGACTTGGTGCTTTCCAGAGGTCCCTGCCACTCTGTGCTTGCAGGTGAGCAGCTTTCAGAGCTGGCTGCCAGAACCACCTGTTTCTATTCAGCACCTTCTCTCCTGCACACAGGGGAATTCCAGGGGTGGTGCTGCCAAGCACGTTGCCACGATTCCCTGCCTGCTCCCAGCTGCCTGACACAACTTTCCCTTTGCACCAACCAACCCTTCCCCCTGCACTGCCAGGGGCCCTAAACCATGGCCCCCAGCACCACAGCCACACGGTTCTTAAACACCTCCAGGGATGGGGACTCCACCACCTCCCTGAGCAGCCCATTCCAATGCCTAACCACCCTCTCTGGAAAGGCATTTTTCCTGCTATCCAACCTAAATTCCCCTTGGGGCAACTTGAAGCCATTCCTCCTCCTCCTGGCATTTTGAACTTGGGAGAAGAGGTCGACCCCCACCTCCCTACAGCCTCCCTTTCAGGTGGCTGTAGAGGGCAATAAGGTCCCCTCTGAGCCTCCTCTTCTCCAGACTGAACAATCCCAGCTCCCTCAGCCTCTCCTCATAGGAGAAACTCTCCAGACCCTGCACCAGCTTCCTTGCCCTTCTCTGAACCCGTTCCAGCACCTCACAGGTCACAGAATCCCAGAGTGTCAGGGGTTGGAAGGGAGCTAGAAGATCATCTAGTCCAACCCCCTGCCAGAGCAGGGGCACCTAGACCAA
>JAOEGS010000620.1:39869-60241 GCA_025447755.1 Corythornis vintsioides | reverse complement strand
ACACAGGATCCCTTCCTGCTGCTGTGTTTAGGCTGTTGCTTCTAGTTGCTGGTGCTCCATGTGAAAGACTGGAAGTACTGGTAGGGCAGCAGAGTCCAAGGAGATGGACAACTCTCAGCCTGTGACAGCAGAGAGCTGTGTTCTATCATGGGTTCTTCCCTGTTTTCCTTCAAGGTGGTAGCGCTTGTCTGTGAAGCCTTTCTTGTGTTTTGAAGAGGATGCTGAAGAGTAGCATAGAGAGTCAGAAATTAGTGTTTGCCAAACAAAACTTAAATGTCTTAGAACTTCCAGTGGCCTCTTTGGGAGCAAAATTGGTCAAAACACAGGTTTTATAAAAATTTCAGCTTATGACTGATGAATGCTGCATGATATTGATACTTGCAAATAGTATTTGATTTAATAGTTGATTTAGTAGTCTTTTTCACATAGTTAGTGTTGCAAGTGTGTTTCTGCAACTGGATGCTATTTTCTGGAACTGTTGCTGGTTTTAAAGACCTTCCTATTTTTAGTGTTGACTCAAACTAATACCACTAGTGGGATTTGTGTTTCCTTTTAGGACAGCAACAGATGTATTGTTCCTGAAAGGTAGTTTCTGTGTTCCTCCCCTACAGGAGATTTCAGCTATCCCAAGACAAAAGTTCTGCAAGTATGAGCTCTTCTCAAGTCACTTTTGAAGTAAGAGGACCATCCGTACCAGGTACCCAATTCATACTTTCTCCTTTTAGTATGGTTTAATTCAAAGAAGAATTGAGTAGAAGAATGTTCAAAGGCTGTTTCCCTCAGAGGTAAAAGAGTGTCAGTTCAAATAGCAAAATTATGTCATTGTAAAATGCATGAATTAAGAAATTCCACATATGAATTTTAAAATGGGATTTGAGTTTTTTGCCTTGTTCTTCAATTTTGTAGTGTGCAAGAGATTTTGATGCTAACTGAAAAGCTTATGATTGATTTTAAAATCAACATTCTGTCTCTTTTTATTGCTTGGAAACAGGGCTTTGCATAGTGGACCATGGTAGGCATGCACTGATGTGTTTATTCTGTTTATTCTCTCTGCATCACTGTTGAAAGATCTCTATAACACAATGTGACCTCTACTAGGAGTTAAGAGCAGAAAGAATATGCAGCTTAATTGAATATTCAGTCTGTGCAGAAACATGTAAAATAATGTCTGTAATCTAAATGAGAAACACAAGGTGTCAGATCAAGGTGTTCAAGGTAGAACATCAAGATTTAGTGTTGATAAATTGTGCTTAATTTGATCTTCAGGATTTTTGAAGGAAGATCACAAAAAAAGCAATTAGTAGTTGGCAGAATTCCTGTTACAAATAACAGGTGGCTTAACTGTCTGTTGTAGTTGATGAGGAAAAAATGATGAGTAGTGATGATGAGTAGTGTTTCTATAGTATTCTGGAGAAAACTTTAAAATGAAACAAATTGACCTTAGATCAAAGGATGCTATAAAGCTCTGGTGCAGCTATACAATGGTGTGTTGCAAGCCATGCTTTTTTTTCCCCCTATTTTCAGTGTTGCTTCCAGTGTTGTGATGGCACTATCACTAGCAAAGCTGACTTTGCATGTGTAACTTTTTCTTTTACTGGTAACTGCTGCAGAACCTAGGATTAGGGAGAGCTAGTGGCCAGTTACAAACAATTGCCTTACATTACATATGTCTAGCACAAGGCAGGTGACACAAAAAGGTTGTTTCTGTTTATTACAATCTTGGTGCTGTTGGTTTTAACTGGGGAGAGGAGCTTTGAGATGCAGCGGTGGCAAGATGCAGCCTTGTGAAAGGAGGGGTAGGTTTTCAGAGCTATCTGCAGTTCTACAGACAGCTACATTTCCAGTTTATTTAGAAAGCTCCCATCCTGGTTTTTGTCAGTTCACCGTGGTGAATAGTTAGTTGGTGAGACAGGAATCCTCACCTTGAACACTGCCCCTTCCTGTTGATGTCAACACCAGTGGTTCCAGGTGAACTGACAGGATGAAGGGGCATCACCAGCATAGGAATGATGCTCTGACTCCTCCTGCCAGATTGCTTCTGGAATCAACGCTGGTGATGAAACACGACACTGACGTAGGCTGCTGTGTACTCCTGACGTGGAGTGCTTCATTTTTGCCTCATCCCAGCAGAAGGAAGAGGGGTCACAGGTTACTGACTGTGACTGCTTTAGGGCTTTATCAGGACACAGTCCCATACCAAGCCACTGAGAGGTGGCAAAAGATCAGCTGTTATGAAATACAGCAGAGCTTCTAGCTCTCATTTGTACACAGTAATTCTGCCCCAACAGAGCTGTCCCAAGCACAGAGATTGCAACATCAATGACTAATTAAAAACATTTAAACAGCTAGTGCTGAAATATACTTTAAAACATCACATTTTCTCCTTCCACAAAAGATTTTTTCTTTTGTCTAAAAATATTGTTGAAACACATTAAAAACAAAATACTTTTGATTTCCCTTTATTATACTTGTTTTTCTCACTTTTTTTTTAATTATTGTATCTAGAAAAAACCTGGTTCATCTTGATAAAAAGCATTTACAGTGAAAATTTGCCTGTTGCATTTCCAGAGATTTTTGAACAGCATTACAGGAGGACAATTTGGAAGCCAACCCTTTTAAGAACGGGGGTTGTCAGTAGTTTCTCTCTTGGTGAAATCCTTATGGTGAAGAAAATGCAACTAGTTTTGGGTGGGGGAAAAATTCCTTTCTTAACTGAAAAGAGGGGAGTTCAGATAGGTGATTTTGACTGTTAGATACACTTATTAATTCCATATAAGTTTGAGTAATGATGACTGTGTTTTTTCTGTTTGGGGTTTTCTTAGGAGAGGTTTTTGCAGTATGTGGGAGCTGCAGTGCTTTGGGAAACTGGAATCCACAAGTTGCAGTGGTTCTCCAAACTGATGACCGGTAGGTTGTGGGGTTTTTTATTGTTTGGGTTGGTTTTTTTCTTCTTCCCCTTTGAAGTAGTTGGAGTTTTTGAGCAGCAACTTTATTCTGGCTTTGAGTTTGTAAATTATTGATCTATATGTGCTGTAGTAAAACTCTCCAGTACTTGTGTGGACTTGAACATTTCAAATACTTAGGAACGTGTCTTAAACACACCCAAGTTAAACATTTTCTTATCTAGTTACAGATGATGCTTCTGCCATTGGCTGGCATATTTTGGTAGTTCAGTAGTAGACATTTTGAACAAGAAACTGCTATGGATAATTCTCAGTCTGTTCTATAACTATATGGCAAGTTACAGGATATGTTTATTTTCTTTACTTTCTTTTTAACCTTTATGTTATTGTGGCTAGAAAGACATGGAGCGAAGTTTACTGAACCTGAGAGTTGCACTAAGATCTTAAGTGGTTTGTGTGTATAGGAGTGTACATAAAGTTTAAATGCAGCAGAGGAATTCAGTGTTCTCTTAAAATGGTGACCTGCCTATCATTTTGTATGATGCAGGAAAACATATGGATATGTTTATAACTCTGTCAGTTACTTGATGTGTGCTCTTGGATGAATCCCTGAATTATTTCATCATGTTTTCCCCATCTGTTAAATGAGGATGAGAATTCTTGCTGCATTAGAGCACTATGATCTGTAGATTAGAAGGTTCAATTTCAATTCTTAGTAGCTAATTTGCTTTGTGCATGTTTAGCCAAATTACCCTCTTAATAAAAAATAAATCTGAACAAAAACAGAAAAAAAACCCAGCAATTTTTTTTTCATTAATACACTAACCCTTATTTTAGAGTATTAGGAAATACTTGTGTCTATGAAGGCTATTAGGCAGTATTTTGAAACTGTTTTGTTTGGTATTGGTTGGTTTGTCTGTTTTTCCACAGTCAGTTATGGAAAGCTACAGTGGAGCTTCCCAGAGGAGTTCCTGTTCGCTATCGCTATTTTAAAGGATACTTCCTAGAACCAAAGGTATGTACCACCTTATCTTATCCTTAGTTAAAAAAAAACAAACCAAAACCCTTATGTGAAGTAAAAAAGATTTTTCTGAGTTAAACTGGAGTTTTTAGAAATAAATCTTAAATTGCAACATATAGAAAAATTAAAGCATGAGTTTGGTGGAAGCAGGAGCAGATCACTTAGGGAAATGAACGACCATATGCTGTTAATTCTATTTTTGTTAAATTGTCTTCTCTCTCATACCAGTATTAGTGTTTTGAAAATTCCAGTGATAGTGAAATGCTTCATATTATAAAGCCTAAATGGTATGGTGAAGTTCTCATTAGTTGTATTGAAGTTAGAACAACTTCTACATTTATAATCAAATATGGACTTCAGCAGGACAAGGAGGAAAATGGTTAGTGTGAGCAGATGTGTTTCAGTTTGCCTAATCTACTACAGTTGTTAAAATTACTGCAGATTTTTTAGTGAAGCATGACAAGTGTCATCTAGCTTTTGTGCTGCACAATTAAAATATGTTGATCTATTGGACTGAAAAGACAAGGATCGGGACATCCCAGTGTTTTCTCTAGGTTTGTATTATTAGGTATTTGCATGACTTTGGGGGGGGGAAAAACCCCAAGACAGATACAGATGTGTTTTTGCAGGTATTGATGTCAGAGTTGCATGTGAGCTGACTGTATTTGGCAGTATACTGGTCTGCAGCCATTGTACTAGGGTAAGGTGGAAGTTCTTCAGGATAGGGATGAGACAGCATCCAGGAAAAAAGTTGGACCAATTTAGGAAAATAAGCAGCTACTCCATAACCATTTTTCGTAGTAGCAAGTAACAACTATAAGAAAGAACCCACTTAAAGCTGTCTTTTCTGTCTTTCTTACTCTATTAATATTCTGTAGCTATTCACCCTGGGCTTTACTTCTTCATTGAAATTGGCATTATGAAGGCTTAGCTGAATGTGCAAAGGAGTTACAGGATTATGTGTTTTATGTCTTTTAAATATTTCAAATTACTGTCAGGTGTGTGGTTTTTGTCAGCTGGACTAGCCTTTCACTGAGAAACTAGTTGACAGTGTCTCAGTCTTAGTGAAGGATGCTAGGTTTAAATGAAACACAAGAGACTATTTTTTTTTTTTTCACTACAGCATGTGAAATAGTCTAATATGAAACTGCTGTTTAAATTGTTGTTCTGAGGCAAAAGAAGGGAAGGCAAATAATATATTTCTTCTTCTGAGGTCAAACTGAGGCCAAAATTAGGTCAGTTCTTACAGTGAAACTTGATTTTTATTTGCAAATGCCCATAAGTTTAAAATGCAAGCAATAGCACACTAGAAAAAGCACACTTGGAGCAGATTGGCAGAAAATTTGCTCATAGACAACACAATTTATGTTTGAACATTGGAAAAAAGTTTACCATGTGTATTGGTGAGTGTGTTTCTTTAAGTAGGTGCTCTGTATCGTGCACGCTCTATGTACCGTGTGATGCAGAGTCTGCCAAGGTAAGTATACATTTTATGGAATACCAGCAGAAAGAGCTACTGTGTAGAAAAAGGAGGAGAACAAAAATGACCCTACAAAACCAAGTATATGAATTGCCAACATTTGCTCTTACCAACATAGCAGTGTCTAAACTGTACTTGTTAAGTACATCGGACTTTTTCTTATGAAGTATTTTGAAGAATTCCATCTACAATGTTCATCTTTTTGTAAGTTTTTTGAAGACCAATAAATCCAAGCATTCTTCATTCTGGCCCTTCATTCTAACAGGACCATAGTTCACAGTATTGTGCAAATGAGACAGTGTATGGAGGACCTTAGCATTAACAAATCTGATAAGGAGGAGATGCTTCTAAGTTCAGTGATTCTGAATATTTTTCAGTCAGGTTTTTTTATTAGTTATTGCAAGTGATTAATCTCCTAAATTTGTTATATTTATGATGTAAGAGTTGAAATGTTGAAAACATTTTAATACCTAAAAGTCACTTTAAGCATTATAAAACAAAAGTAAATGGATACACTTGATGAAATAAGACAGTAATTTATTTTGCTCAAGGTTTCTTCTTTAATTCTTAAATATAGTCTGGTACCAGTTACCTTACTGTTGGGGAATCTTCTCAGGGCTTATTCTATGCATACTTCTGTTTATTGTGTAGGGGGCTGACACACCAAAACACACTTGTCTGGATTTTAATTCTTCTGTAGGTTTTATAAGAGTGTCATTATATGCATTATTTGTGTGATGCATATTTGAAAACAGTAAGGTAAAGACATACCTTTTTTTGTTAATCTGTGATCTATATTAGTTTTTCCAACAGTAAATAAGCATGTAAGTTTAGGGTTTTCTTTCAAGGAAAGTGTGAAATAACAAAGCTGTCCATGCATGTAGCAGGACTGAAAACTGCATTAGTGAACATTTTTCACACTTGTGAGGACACTTAATTACACAGGTTTCAAATGACACATAAATTTAACTTTCTAAAATGTAAATAAATCCATTTAGTGCTTGGAATATAGTAACAAAAGGTGAAACTCTAGGTCTAGACCCAATAATCTCTTTAATATCAGAGTGCCTGAGAAAAGTTTTTGCTGGACTAATAACCCATAGTTAACTTCCTAATAACAAAGGAACATGTCTGAAGTGACTGTATCATGTGTTAAACTGTTGCTGGAAATAATAAAGCTGCATAATACCTATTTAGCCCAGGACTCCTTGGCAGGTGACATGTGCTGTTACCTTGCTAAGTGATTTACAAGGACTGAAAGGCTTAGGTTGATTCTCTTAATTTTTGTCTCTTACATGGTACAGAAATCCAGAGGGATTTTTGTCAGAAATGAAGCATTAGCAGTTGCCTTAATTCATGTAGCTATTTCATGTTCTTGAAGTAGATTCATATTCTTGAAATATAGGTTTGAGAAATACAGTTGGATAAATATAGCTGTGTGTGGTATTTTAAGATTCCAACCCTGCACCCCCAATGCCTGCTCTGTTATGTTCCCTTGAAGCAGGAATTTTGAAACCGGCCTTCTAAATTATCATAGAAATATCCAGAGAAGTGCATTCATTTTTAAAATTGTAGTGAGTGCCCAGGCACTTCATGTAGACTGTACCTCAGACTGCTTTGAAAGTCTGCAACATTATGCTACACAGGTACTTCACCCTTAATTTTAAGAGTCTAATGGCTCCTGGGGGGCCCTCCATCTTCTGACAGTGCAAGATGACATGATTTTTTAATGAAAATTCTTGAATGTCCTTTAAGGGCTTTGAAGTTGCGTCAGCTAAATAAAAAACAATGTAATCTTTATGTATTTGCTTAAAAAAAAATCTGTTTTCATAGCAAGATATCCATGCTGTACAGTAACACTAATATCAGTGTACTGCCCACTAGGTGCTTGATGTGACATTTGGCTAGCTGCCCTTTTAAGACTGTCCTAACACAGGCCAACTTTTTAGGTAGCATTATCAAACCATGTATATTGATGACACATCATTTACTTCTGCTACAGGCTGATCTGGACTGTTGTTCAAATGTGGCCAGTATCTGCCACTGAAATTACATTAGTGTTTTAATCCCATTGTAATAATGACTTCTGTCACACATAATTAAACATTATTTAAATGCTTTTAAACTCAAAGATGGTCTGAGAAGGGATTGTGAGAGTGTTTCCTGTCTGTGCCTGTTCTGTAATCCATTGTCCCTTTTTTTCCAGGTAGCTTTGCTTGACTCATTTAGTATGGCAAGTGTTGAGGGTTCCTGGGATTAAATTCATAATCAGATCACTGTATTCTTTTCAGGGGATGAAATGTTGCTGAATGGATTCAGTGTGTTGTGCTTCTTGTTGGGATGATGTTACTCAAATTCTCATTCATAATGTTAGAATGTTAAATTAAAATGTACAGTATAGTGGTGCAAGAAATAAACTGATATTGGTATTTATTACAAAATGTCAGAGGTTTCAATAAGAAAATAACCTTTAGAAGAAAACATCCTAATCCATTTTGGGACAGACTTCCATTCCCCAGGTTTGCAAGCTGTAGATACTGTGTTGGTGGGAGTCAGTGCCTGAGAGCTCGTGTGCCTGCCTGATGTTAGGAAGTGGTGGCCTCCCTGCTGGCAAACAAGTCTCAGCTTCAGACACTGAGACATGCAAGCACAAATCTACTCTGAAAGAAGGGGAAAGAGACTTCTTGTAATTTACTATTTTTTAAGTCCTTAAGAGCGATCATTGTCACAGCAGTGAGGAGATGGGTATTAAAACTGCCCTACAACAGGAATAAGCTGAAATATGGTAGTATAGTTCTATTTATATTTACATGCATTTTATTCTTTAGAGCATAACTTTAAGCGTATTTTTTTCTGACATGACCCTTTAGTTTAGATGTCCCTCAGTTTGTGAGGAAAAATTGAATTGCTTTTAGCTAAGACTCAGAGCAAACCTGTCTTCCTGAGTGCTTTTTAAATATTTGGTGTTTGCTGTTAACTCATCCAAAGCACAGTAGATTAAAATGTGTTTGATATATGTCAGGAAATACCATCTGCTGCTAAAGAATTCAGTGAGCTGTAAGATAAAGCATTCTGGTACTGTGTAATTATATGGCTGAGTTCAGAGCTTGTCTGAATGTCCCTGTTGTCTCAATGCTTCAGATTCTTGTTTAAATAGATTTCAGACAAGCTTCAGTGTTTGTATGGCTCTGGCAGCAGTAGCTAGTCTTGTTGGAAGTAGCAGTTGCTTAGGTCCAAACCACCCAAATGACCAACTCTGCAGCTCTTTGGCAGTGGTTCTAATGACTGACAGTAACAACCATGGAATGCTACAGGGAACTTCAGGGTGACTGAGCTGGGAATCCGGCAAGTTTCTCCTGTTGTTAGCCAGTGGCTACCTGAAAGCTTTAACCTACCAAGCTGTGTCAAATTTGGATTGTTTGAAAGACAAGATGGAGTTACTCTTCTTATTACCTCTTTTCAGTTTGTCTGCTACGTTTGTCAACAATGCAGTCTTTGAAGGGATGGGGTTTGTATTGCTGTGTGTTTTGGGTGGGTTTTGGTTTTTTGTTTTTTGTTTTTTTTTTTCTTAAGTGAAAGAATATAATTTATCCTGTTCCAAATGGAATAGACTTCACTGCTGGCTGATGGGGTTGTATCAGTGTCTTTTTCCTTCTGAGGCAGCAAAATTCCAAGTAATTGTTTTAATTACATGGTAAATAATTTACTCTTCTGTACCACAACTAAAATAATTGTTTTATAGACTTTGGATTAGTTGAGCAAATTTTGAGGGAGAACCCTCCCCTGCAACTGCTAACTGCATGAGTGGATGCTGAGTGCTGTTTGTAATTGGGGATGCAGGATGTTTATTCATAAATTGATGCTGTAGCAGCTTAAGAAAAAAACATGTTTCATGAGCTCAGAGACACTGTTTGGGTTGGTGGGGTTTTTTTTGTATTGGAAGGAAACTAAGATAGTCCAGCTGAATAGCTGTAAGCTGTAAAGGTTTAATAATTCCATGTAACTTCTCCACCCTGTCAGACTTGTGTTACAAGTTTTTTCATGTGTAAACGCAACGCATCAGATGCGTCATCAGCAGTTGCAGGGGTAAGAAACAAGCCTGATCTGTTTTCTTTCTTTCCCTTTCATTCTATCTGTCCCTTTCTTCTTCTCTGTCTTCTATTTCTTTCTGAAATCTGTAAGTTTAGCTCACAACCATCCCAAACGGCTTCATGGGTAGAAAATCGGCTATAACAAAAGAAATTATTGCAGACATTTAACTTTTAAATTACAGACTATCGATGGTCCCTGCGAAGTCATAGTTCACACGTGGGAGACTCATCTACAACCACGATCAATTACCCCTTTAGGTATGGGCATCAACTGCATCTGTTTGAGGCATATGCATAAGATTGCTAATATGCTGCACATTGGTTTGGAGGGATTGATAACTATAGTTTTAAAATACTTAAATTTATTCATGTGTTGGGAATATAAACTTTTTCTTTGCACAACGTGGGCCTTACTCTCAAAATATATATATGAACAAGTGGCTTAAAAATGGGGTGGATGCTGCCCTCCTTAAGGTTATGTGGGTTGGGGTTTTTTATTAATTTGGAATTATAGTAATTTTCTGTAAGTTTAATTCTTTGAGACTAAGGATCCATATTATTTTTTTCAGGGAAAATGTGGGGAGGGGGGAGGGTATGAAATCACTGGTGGTTTTGTTTTACTACTATTTAATTAGTAGGCTTTTCAAGTAAAAATTATTTGAGTAAATGGATAATGTAAATAAAAATGGAACTGAGTTTATTTACCTGGCAATAAGGAGAAATTTTTGTTTGCTGGAAGAGCAGATGACATGCAGACTTTCATACAAGTTCCTAATGCTTTTCTGAAAAGAGAAAAAGCTTGTTTTTTTAAGAGTTGGTGAAATAACCTTTTGAATGTAGCTTGCAATTTAGATCTCCTATGCTGCTATGGGATGGCATGTTTTATGCACTGTCTCTTCTAGGATGTGAGAAAAGTTATTTCCTCTACACTTAGGAGTTCACATTTATTAATACTTTCTAATGCATTGAAAAAGTGTCTTAGAAATAAACTGGTATTAAAGAATCTGTTAATTGTGAATAACACCATCCATGGTCACATTTTCCCATTATCTTTTATTTATGTATTTTTTTTAATACTTTCAATTTAATTAGTTGTGTTTCTTTTCCTGTAACAAGATTGTTTCTGCACTTGTTGGTAACTGGTTAGGGAAGTAGCTTGTCCTCTGTTAGCACCTGGACTTTCTCTCTAAATTTGAGTAACTTCAAACAGTTAGGATTTCCTCCCCCCCACCAAGTAGTACTGAGTGCTTTAGAAATAGTATTTAAGAAAATGCAGCAAACCCAGGATAGTAGCACTTGGTCATTAAGATCCTAATTTTTTGCCTGTGAGTTATTAAAAAGAGGGCAGGCCTGTGATTATTCTTTAAAAAAAAAATAAATAAATTAATGGCTGTAAAGGCAAAAAAAAAAAAAAGATTTATCTTTTGAGAAATGTGTAGTTTGTTTAGACTACTGCAGTTCTGTCAATGCTGTTTTTTACTTAGTTCCTCAAGATTGAGTTATTAAAACTTTGGAAAGGGTAAGGATCAAAGTAAGTGTGGAAAGTGTTTTGAATATTTCATTCTAGATTGGTTTCTGTCACATGGGCAGAATAAGCATTTCAATTTTGACTTAACTTGATTTAGAATCTTTAACTGTAAACATGCAGGAGAACAGCTTTCTTGAATATTTGCAAGAATTTTTAATTTCTTTAACAAGAAAAGCACCTTTGATCCTATTGGGATGTACATATCAGCAAAACTCTGAAGCAAACTAGGAAATTATGCAACCTTCTTCCTTTTCTCAGTTGAGATTATTTTAGGTAGAACATGGCATTTTGTGTGCTGATTGGTTTTTCTTGCAGAAACTAAGAAAAAGCATAATTTGGGGAAAAAGCTTTATAGAAGATTGCAATAAATATGCTTATTCATGGTTTCATTTTTTTTTCCTGCTTTTTGGTTAGATCTGCTTTTTTAGAAGTGGAAAAATAGCATTAATTTAGCTTGGCAGTGATTCTTTATAATGTGAATGCTAATTGGTTTCTTTCATTCTTTTCCCCCTCCTTTTAATTCTAGAAAATGAAATTACTATTGACGATGGATACTTTGGAATCCGTAGTAAGTGACATATATTGAACTTTTAATCTTGTATATAATTTTAACTAGATTGTGTTGTGGTTGAAAAAAAAATTTAAATACTCTTGACAAGAGTTGCCTGTGATAGTTTTCTCTGCTTATCTAGTTATTTTTGTCTCTAGCATTTGTGAATTCGCATTCAGACTAATGATAATAAAAGGCTGCTAGGAATAGCTGGAACAGTATCAGTATGCTGGTGTTTAAGGTAGAAATGTGCAACCTTTAGATCATGTATTTTTGTAAATACAGAACGGACTGTTAGCTTTCTCTTAATCTAGCCTTAGAAAAAAACTTCCTGCCTGGAAAAATATCAGTTATACTAAATGTACACAATCTGCAGCTAAGCACATAACTGCCAAACCTCCCATAAGCTCAAACCTCATGTTCTTTTGGGTGCCCATGTCTCACTGTTGGCAGTTCTAACCACCCTCTCCCTTAATGCTCAATCCTGTGGTGCTTAAGGTAACTCTCACGTCTCATATATCTTCCTTTGAAGCTTTTCCAGTTTTCTTCTTGTCATCAATGAATGATACATTTTGCTAGGAACTCTTCAAAACTGCAGGAGCTGCTTCAGCTTGTGCTTTCTGGCCAGCTTGCTTGTAGCCTTTCCTTGATGGAGAGGTTGAAGATTCTCCTCCTTGCTTTCCCCCGTTATATCCTGTCCTGCAGTCTTACGCTGCTTTACTGGCGTTGATTACAATGAGCTAACTGGACACCTATATCTCAGTAGAAACAGGGAACCTCAAGTTACATATGGATCTCCAGAGTTTGTCAGTGGTATGCTATGTATTGAGACATCCCAGGACAAGGAGATGTAATTAATGTCTACCTCATGAGACTTAACATAGTCCTTGATACCAAAATTAACATTGCAATACTTAGTGCTTTTCTGCAAACAATATTCACACAAAGCTGGCAAGTATCATTGTTCTTGTTTAATACCCTTTAAAGCCAGCAAAAAACTGCAGTGTCCGTTCTTGGTAGTTCAGAAAAGACAGATAAAAGATGCACTGAACAGTTGCTCTGGAAATATTTTTGGATCAGGCTGATGATAAAGAGGATTATCTGGAAGACAGTGTCAGAGGAACTGTATTTATCTTTCTGTATATTAAACTGTCTAGATGTTACTAAAGCAAGTGCTTTTAAGTATCTTACACTTTTTTTAAATTTTGGTAGATGGTATTGAAACTGTGGATGCTGGGTGGCTGACATGTCAGACAGAAATAAGATTACGTCTGCATTATTCTGAAAAACCACCTGTAGTGATATCTAAGAAGAAATTTAAAACATCAAGGTTTAGGTAAGATCCTGCTCATCTTGGTTTACAATTTATCTCCTGATAATTGTCAATACTAGTGATTCTTTTTTTACTTACTTAATGTAGCCTTTAATTTTGGGTTGCTCTTGTGCTCAACTTACTCCTGTTGCCTCTTGTCCTAACACTGGATGACACTGAGAAGAGTCTGGCTCCATCCTCCCTACACTCACTCTTAACATACTTACAGACATTGATGAGGTCCCTCCTCAGTCTCCTTCAGGCTAAAGAGTGTTTAATTTCCTTCCTCTCTTGAATTTCTAGGATCTGGAGCTTGCTCATTCTGTGATTAACAGATCACCCAGTTAACCTAGAAGTTACTTCATCACTATGTGCCTTATCTTTATGGTCTGACGCTTGATTCTTTTATATTACATATTTTTTAAAAATATAATTAATACTTGCATCCTGTTCTCTAAAGCTTTGCAGTTTTTCTTTGTGTGTTTTATAACAGGCGGAGAGCAATTTATGAAGCCTGATCTAAATTAAATGGTTGAAATCCAAACTTGATAAGCTGGATGCATTTGCTAGATACTGTTTTCAACATTCGGCTTAAAAAGTTAGATCTGCCCAGGTAGTTTCTGTGGCTGTCACTTCATATGGCAGTATTATTTTTCAGGTTGGTGGAGCATCTGTGTTGTGACAGCTTTTTTTTTTTTTTTTTTATGAGGGTATTAAGGATGTGGTCTTTGTGTAAGGGATTTCTATGTCTTTCACAGTGTTGTCATCTAGATGGGGGATGTTGAAAATTCCTGTGTTGTATGAGCTTCTGCTGAAGCCTCTGATTCTTTACTGCTTCCAAAGGCACTCCTGTGACTCAACTGTTTCTGTATTTCTGATTGAGTAGAGTTAAACTCACTATAGAAGGTCTAGAGGAAGATGAGGATGATGAAGAGGGCCAAGAGAAAACTTCCCCTACTGTCCCTCAGAAAATGGCAAACACTGTGGAGTTCTCCTTGATAAGTAACAACGAATACAAGTGTCGGCACACCCAGCCAGACTGTGGCTATGCTTTGCAGCCAGACCGGTGGATAGAATACACCATACAGACTATGGAGCCTGACAACTTGGAATTAATCTTTGATTTTTTTGAGGTATGTCTCTTCACCACTAAGAAGCAACTCCAGCCTTTGGGAGTTAGGCAATTACCATGAAGATTTCACTGGGATAGGGCTATTGCCTGACATTCTTGATCATTTGGTCTGGAGTGAACAAGTTATGAGACTTTTGGCTACCACTTCATTTTGCAGGAAGGTTTTCTGAGTCTTCTCAGTATGGCACAAAGTTTTGCAGTTTCTGCTTATTTACAAGTCAATACAAATTAGACTCATCTTAGTACTTTGTGTAGTTAGATTGCCTTGGTTTTTCTCATTTACCAGAACTAAGTTTTTCTTCTCTTTCATGAGCCTGAACAATGTGTATATGAACTAGATAGGGACAATTATTTGATCTTAATTTTAAGTTATAAACAGAAGAGATTTCTCTCAACTAGTGAAAATGAAAACTGGATATTTGAAGATTCTCTACATCTGTTATTTTGCACTTTGTTTTTCTTACCTTGAAAGATCTTAACTTTTATTTTAAAAAGGACTTTGAATATTATTGTCTCTTCATACTATTTATGCAGAATAAAGTTGGTTTTCTTTTTAAGTATTCTCTCTTTGGTCTAAAAATGCCCCTAAGATCACTTAAGTTCGTAACTGTGAAGGCTACGTAGTTCCTAAGCTTGACCATGGTCAAGTCCATCTTCTGCCTGCTAGTTCTCCTCCTTTCCTTCAAATGAATACAAATTTAAAGTTCATTTTGTTCTAATCATGGCTTGGGCTTCAGAGTAATTCAAATACAGAGTATTGCACACATGCAATTTAGATCTGAAAAGCTTATCAAATCTAAGAGTTTCCAAAGACAAATGTACCCAAGTTTTGTAGATTTCCCTCACCAATTTGATATTCTTGATTGTAATTTGAAACACTGTTAAATTAAACAACTTGAAGCCTGAAATTAAGTGTTTTCTGCAACACACAAGAGATTTCTGTTGCATCAGTGCCTATATATCTATCTATCTATCTATCTCTTCCTGAGGAGCAAGGAAGAAGAATTTGCTTAGAATTCTCACCTACATCTAACAGTAGGTGTTTTGGTTTTTTGTTTGTTTTGTTTTTAGGAAGATTTAAGTGAGAAAGTAGTACAAGGCGATGTGCTCCCAGGTCATGTAGGTTCTGCCTGCCTCCTGTCATCCACAATTGCAGAACTCGGAAAGAGTGCTGGAATTCTTACACTTGCTATTATGAGCAGAAATCCAAGGAAGACAATTGGAAAAGTTAGAGGTACAGTTGATGCAAACAGATGTAGATAACTTTACTTGAAGTCTTCCATTATCTACTGATATGTGAAGCATTTGATATTTTTCTTGTAGTGGACTACATAATTATTAAGCCGATCCAGGGATACACTTGTGATATGAAGGCTTCATATGCAAAATACTGGAAACCAAGAACAACTCTAGATGTTGGACACAGGGGAGCAGGAAATTCGACAACAACAGCTAAGTAAGTTCATTTGCATTTTAATTGGGAAGGATTGTGTTTCACTGACATCAGTTTTGGAAGCAGACGGTTCAAAATAAAAAGCTACAATCTGTAATCATGTAAGTTGCTTGATATTTGTGTGGGTTTTCTTTAAAAGCAAGACTTCTGATTTGTGGTTTTGTTGTTGAAATGGATTTTTGTACTATGCTGCATCTGAAAACCCTTTTTCTTTGCTACTATTTCAGACTTGCTAAAGTTCAAGAAAACACTATTGCCTCCATGAGGAATGCTGCTAGTCATGTATGTACACATGTTTGCATGGACAGTTAAAACTAGATTGGCTTCTGTGCTCAGCTTCCATGATTCAATACAATGAATCATAACTGCACTGATATAAAATTATATTAAACCACTGTGGGAATTTCATGAGAGACAGGAAGGGAAGTAATAGCTAGACTAGACTTTCATTTTTAAGTTCATAAAAAAACCCTCAAAACTTCTATCTAATATGTTCTTATGGTGTTCTAATGCAAGGAAAAAATCATCTCAACTCTGCAGAGACATAGAGATAGAATGATTTTGAACATATGAATGAAATTTTGTCTCTGTTAGAGTCTGTCAGTATACTCTTGGGTATCAAAAGGTCTTGCTCAGGGACTGGTGAGTACCTAAAACTGATGTCCAGAAGTGAGAATTGAGCAGAGCTGATAGAACAAAACAGTTCTTGGTTTCCTTGAGCATCTATCTTATAAAGAAAGACTGAGGGAACTGGGGCTGTTTAGTTTTGAGAAGACTGAGAAGGGACCTTATGTCTACCTTAATGTCTACAGGTATCTGAAGGGTGGGTGTCAAATGGGAGTGGCCAATCTCTTCCCTGTAGTGCCCAGTAATAGGACAAGGAACAGTGGGTATAAACTGGAGTATAGAAGGTTCTACCTCAACATGAGGAGGAACTTCTTCACTGTGAGAGTTACAGAGCCTGGAACAGTCTGTCCAGAGGGGTTGTGGAGTCTTTTTCTCTAAAGACTTTCAAAACCCATCTGGCAGGGGGGTTGGACTAGAAGTTCTGTGATTCTGTGGTTTCAGTGTTTGCAACAATGAATACTTAGAATCCAAAGATGAGGGTTTCAGTTTAGGAGATACTAGATGCAGGTGCTTAAATTCTGTGATTGTGGTGGATACTTCTATTCCTTCCAATGATCTCAGTCACTGAAGCAACATGTAGTAGGATTGGTGTAGGCAATCTAGTGAGACACAGCAGTAAAGTAGCTAGAGCCAGAAGCACACTGAAGTTCTTTGTCTAGCTGAAGACAGCTGTGGATACAGTCACATAAAGATGCTGCTATGACATCACCTGCCACTTAACTTGTAGGGTTCCTGAACCTTTTCAGGTACTTTTTCACTAATGTAGATTATTACCAAATATATTTTGAAGTAGCTAAGGGGATAGGAGCAGAATCTGGAGTGTGTACTCATTGGCAACTGTTTCTGGAGTACTGTACTCCCCAGGAGTCACAGCTGAAAGCTTTCCCTTGTTTGGGAGGTAGAATATAATTTGAACACAGTACCTGGAACAGGAGCTGATGGCAGAACAAAAGAAAACTGCAGCTACTCAATTATTCTTTTGAACCATAGTTCTTAAATTTCTGGATGGAAGCTGCAGGCTTCTAGACAGCTTTTAAGGAGTCCACAAGAGGTATGTGTTGAGACAGAAATTAATGTGAAGTCATAAGCAACATTGCCAAGAAAGTACTTTCAACTATTTGTAGATTGAAAAGGCTGAAAGCCACCACTCTAAAAATATTTCTGCTAAAAAAAGGGCTGAAATAAAGCCTGTCCTGATTTTTCTGTACTGACTGAAAAAGCGTATGGGAGTCAGGATGATAATTTGATGAATGGTATTCTTCAAAGCCTTTCAGAGTAATTGTTTACAATTAAAGTAAGTTTAAAAAAAATAGTTGTTTCTGTGTTTCTTTCTCTCCCTCCCTCTTTTCAAAAATATAGTACTTTGAGCTTTTGTTTGATCTTTCTCTAAGCTTAACATAAAGTAATACGCAGTTGGAAATGACTGGAGATTACTGGACACAGCTAATTCTGCTCTTGACAATGGTAAACACACTGCTACCATTTCATTCACTGGTGAACTCCAGCAGCTCCTCAGTATATGCCAATTTGTAGCAGTCACTTGTCTCTTAGTAGGGTAATGGAGAGGAGGGAGGAAGGGCACTTCAAAGGCGTCTGTGTTTAAAAACATGATCTTAACCTCTTTCTCTGAAATCAAGTTTACAGTACTTGAATGCTACTGAAGGACTTATGAGATGAAGCAAGCTATATATATCAGAACTGTATTATAGCAATTATTTTTTTCCCCCCCTCCATATATATTTACTTTTAAAATTTCAAATTCATTTTTGAATGTTTTGTAACAACCAGTTACATTCAACACCTGGCTGACCTGTGAATCCTTAGCAACTTATTTACAATTCTGTAGTACTTGTACATCTATAGTTAATGTGGTTTTGTTTTGTTCTGTTCTGTGTTTTCTCAATTTTATGTAGGGAGCAGCATATGTGGAATTTGATGTGCATCTTTCTAAAGATCATGTGCCTATTGTATACCATGATCTCACATGTTGCATGGCCATGAAGAAGGTAAAGATATCTGTATTTTATCTTAATGTCACTATCATAGAAATTAAAATGTCAAGCTGTCCTAGCAATAGTCATGGTTTATGAAGGGCTGGAATGGAAATAAGCAATGTTACCGTATGTATAAAGTAGTGTGGAAGATGAAGGTTTTTCCTTTTGCTGTTGTGGCAACAGCTTTTCAGATGCTTGGTTTGAGGCTCTTCAAGCCTAGTATTTTTGGTGGTTTGGTTTTTTTTTTTGAGTGGTTTTTTTTGTGTGTGTGTGCGTGGTTTGTTTTTTGTTTTCTTTTTTAGCTTTTTATTTATGTTTTGGAAGAAAACTGCAGACAACTCCATTACAACAGCACCTCCAGGGCTGTCAGAGTTAAGAACTTCTGATTGTTTGGTTTTTTTGAGGGAGAGTCAGTGTGATCCTCAGCATGACTTCTCAATCTGCTGATACTTAAATGTATGCTTCTCCTTAAGCAATTATGCACCTGTAAAGCTCTTTAGGTCATACCAAAATCTACCTTGTTTGGCATCCCAGTGTTGGCCAGCTTATAGAAAGCAGAATAGTGTAACAAACAAAGATACTCTTTATTTAAGGAATATGATTAGACACAAATGGCTTGGCTTCCATTAGTTTTTCCAACTCTTTTTTTAACACTTTTTTACTTCAGCATTTTGCTCTGTTGTTTAACTATGAGGTAAACAACATACTTCATATCTTGCTGGGATATTAAGTGTGGTTGAAGGACTGCTTTTGGGTTGCTCGATGGAATAGAAGGAAAGGAGTTAAGACATTCTAGGAGCAGGAACATGGCTCTTGAAAGCAAGTGTCCTATTCCTTTCCTTGCTTACCCCATAAGGTTGCAGTTGTTCCTTCTTTTCTAACTAAAACCACTTTTCTGATGTTTTTGTAAGCGTCTAATGTAGCACTCTAATGTGATGTACAGTGAAGAGTGTTGTTACTTGTACATACAGATAAACATTCCTTAAAAGGTGCTCTGAAAACCTTGTCTATCACAATACCTCATCAATAATTGAGTTTTCTAAAGCATAACAATTGAATATTTTTATAACATAACATTACACTCCTTAATAATGAGAGATCTGTAGACACAAGGACCAGGGACTCAACTTACTGAGGTGCTATTCTGTCTGCTGTGTTGCATATTCCTCATGGAGGCCAGAAAACTTGGATTCAGCAGCAGTGCAAAGAGGTTGCACTGTGTTTTGCTCTGGTTTTCTTCCTCCCTAGTTTGGGCAGTAAAAACATTGATAGCATGTCAGAACAGACTGCAAGAAGAGCTATCTCTCTTTAGCATTAAGTCTGTCATCAAACTCTCACACCCATTGAAAGTGCAATTTATAAGAAGCTTGGCTTTAAACAGTTGTATATTTACTGTATATTGGATCAGTTACTGTCTTCTTGAGTAGACATTTCTTTATTGTGAAGAAAAGTGACAAAATGGATTGACACTTTTTTACATCAGATCTTTATTTTGGGGCAGGGTTACATGTCTCAATTTTACTTGGACACTCATCTTTTTTCTTTTTTTTTTTTTTTTTCCTAAATGGATATTTGTTAGATAATTAAAAAAAAATCAAGTAAAGAGTTACATTAAAAATGACTCCAAGGCAGTTCAGTTTTTTTTTTCCCTAAATGCATTAACTGATCAAGTTTGTACAGAATAAATGAGAGAAACTTTTCTGAAGAAAGAATTTTTAATTCTGACTTGCATGAAAGACTAGATCCTGGTTTTCTCCACTTGACACCTTTTTGTTACTGAGTGCTTATGTCTCTAGAAAACTGATCTTACTTGTATCTTTACCAATTAAAGAGAAGAAAACAGTTGCATTTGTTTACCATATTAAAAGCATGTAGGCTTTTTTGTAGTTTTCAGTGATTCTTATTTATGTATTCCTCTTTAAAGAAACTGGATACAGAGCCTCTGGAACTGTTTGAGATTGCAGTCAAAGAACTCACATTTGATCAGCTGCAGTTATTGAAGGTATTGTTACTTTGGCTAGTATCATATGCTACTTGTAGTATTTCAAATTGTATGTAACCCTTAATAACCCTGTAATTTTTTTTAATAACTATAGATAGTTAAGAGAGCCCAAGCGTTAAAAAATGTATTAGTAGAACAAGTAGCTAATTACTTTTTTTTTTTTTTTTTTTTTTTTTTTTTTTTTTACGTTAAAATTACAACCCAAATTAATTTTATTTCTTTTTTTTTTTGAGGGTGTGGAGTGAAATGATTTTATTGTCTGGCACTGGAACCTGGCGC
>JAOEGS010000620.1:0-39859 GCA_025447755.1 Corythornis vintsioides | reverse complement strand
CCCACCCCAACTTTTTCCGACTTATTGGAAAAAGTAACTTATTTCTTTTTTTTTTTTTTTTTTTTTTTTTTTTTTTTTGGCACCATCATTACAACCTGAATGAATTTCATTGCTTATATCTTATGGAAGGATGGTCTGAAATACTTGTGTAGATCCATATCATTATGCTAACATTGACAATCTTTTTAAAAATAAGAAAAGATGAAGCTTGTTCATTGAAAGCCAGTTCTTCAAAGTTTTCTGATGGATGGCTTTCTTCTTCAAAGTCTAATTTAAAAAGGTTTCCCTGTTAACAAGGGAGATCCAGATTGTTGAACTACTCTTTGGAGGTGCATGTAGAGGTGTAGAAGGGTCCATGATTCAAAGATATGGATTGGACAAATGGCTAGGACTAACTTACTGTTTTTATTTAATTGTGCATCACTATCTTCCAAACAAGTACCCTGCCTACATAAAAAGGTCAGGGGCTGAGACTCAGCCACAGAAGACCCAGCTAGGTATCTGTCCTCAGTTAAGGAAACACTTGGCTGGTCCAAGAACTATGTTTCTTTCTACTTAAAATTACTCAGTGGTCATCTTGTTTTTGTGGAGAGGGAATCTGAATGGAACAAGGGAGTTTGCCCTATTTCTGGTCTGATTCTAACTCTCTATGTGACTTCATTAAAATCCTGTCAGCCTTGTCTGCTCTTTATTGGAAAACACAGTGCCTAACATCTGAGAGAGGAGCATTTAATATTTAGACTTCTTCACATCTTAATGTTGCAGTACATGTGTTCTACCCTTGAGCATGTTTTCTGAATTTTCAGTAAGAAATTTTCCCTGGAATCTTTGTTTTAAAATTTGAAAGAAAATTGTGATATGTATTACGATTTCCTTTATTTGTTTACATATTACCCAAACTGTAAATCTTAAAACTTGAAAACTATTTATAAGGAAAATCAGTTAAATTTTTACATCTAGTAAGATCTTTGTGTGGAGTATTTGATAAAATTGTTCATTTTATTGCTCTTTAGCTGGCTCATGTGACTGCCCTGAAAGTGAAAGATCACAATGGTATGTACTAGTTTGCAAGAATTTTGAAATGTATTTATTAACATGTAATGATATGTATTTTGTGACTGCAGTCACTTGTTCTAAGCATATTTGGCTTCTTCCTGAACATTTCTAAATACTTATGCACTTTCATACATGATGCAGAGTTCCTTACTAGGAAGTAAATACGTGGATGGGAGTTACTCCCTTGGGAATAGGAGACAGGAGGGTGGAAGATGAATGTGTAGATTCATCTGTATTTATTTGAATATTAATAACAATTTCCACTAATGTGTTTTCATCTTATATTTCTCTAACTGCCTGGCAGCATTTCAGAATTGCAAACAACAGCTTTTGTAACTGCTGTAGGATATCTTACTGGTGGTGTAAATTTTTGGCCTTAATTCATCCCCTTTATAGGGAGAGCATAATATCTCCTGCATCCTACTGGTCTGGGAAAAGATGAAATAAATACTAATAAACCTTGACAAGCACTGCATGTGATTCAGTAACTGAAATCATAAGGGAAGAGAAGTGGTTTTTGATAAATATTCTGGCAAGGCTTTTAATGGGAGTTTTCCTACTGGGAAACCATCATAGGAGTATGTCAGTGTTAAAGGGAAGGCTTAGCTAATAAAAAGATAAACTTGATTGCCTTTCTTACTCTTAAAGGCCTTAAGATTTTGAGCCAATCATGCTGAGATTAGCAGTGCTGCTATTTGTTTTGATTCAATACTTTATATCTTTTCAGCATCATTTAAAGAAGAAGAAAACTCTGCCTTTGAGACCCAGCCATTTCCTTCTCTGCAGAGAGTAAGCAGTTGAATATAGAGCAATAGAGAGGATGATTGTGGAACATGAAAACATGCACTTTTCTTTCAGCTTTGCACATGTAGCAAGGGATATTCAGTTTTGGCTTAGGCCTATGATATCAATGCTGGAATTGAGAACACAGGCTTTATTCTTGGCCACTGGAGCTTTTTCCACAATTAAAATAAGTCTGTCAAGCTTTTTAATTCATGGACCTGAGTTGTATAGCTCAGGATACACTCAGTTTACAGCTGGTTAACATCTGGGCATTGCATTTCAATGCATTGACAATTGTTTAATAGTTTGGGGTGTGTAGGGGAGGCCCTTGGCACTGCATCCCATACTCTGGGCCATCACAGAATGTCTTTGGCTGGAAGAGACCTTCAAGATCATCTAGTCCAGCCTTTGACCCAGCACTGCAAGCTCAACCATAAACCATGTCCCTAAATACCAGGTTCACACACCATTTAAATGTCTTCAGGGATGATGACTCCACCACTGCCCTGGGCAGCCCATTACAGTGTTTGAGAACCCTTTCAGTGAAGAAGTGTTTCCTACTAAACCTCCCCTGGTGCAGCTTGCAGCCATTCCCTCTGGTCCTGTCACATGTCACTAGGGAGAAGAGGCTGTCCCCCTCCTCACTCCAACCTCCTCTCAGGTAGTTGTAGAAAGCAAGAAGGTCTCCCCTCAGCCTTCTCCAGATTAAACACCCCCAGCTCTCTCAGCTGCTCCTCACAGAACTTGTGCTCTGGGTCCTTCAGGAGCCTCACTGGCCCTTTCTGGACATGCTTTAGAACTTCCATGTCCTTCTTGTAGTGAGGGGGCCAGAACTGAACACAGTATTCAAGGTGTGGCCTTACCAGGGGCTGAGTACTTGGGAATGATCACCTCCCTATTCCTGCTGCCCAGCAGAAGGCCATTGGCCTTCTTGGCCCTCTGTGCTCACTGCTGACTCACGTTTAGTTGACTCTCAATCAATACCCACAGGTTATTTTCCAACTCAGAGCTCCTGATTCATCCCTGCTGGTTTCTTGCCTTCTCTGCTGGAAAGTTTGAGATTTTTTTTCTAAGGGAATATATTTATCTTGATCTAGAAGGAGATGTATGAATATTAACCAGCTCTCATGGCCCCCCCCTGCCACCCGCCCCCACCTTATAGAGCCCTAGCCCATGAGGCATTTCTAAGTAGATTTTTGAAGAGGACAAAGTTAGCACTCTTAAAGTCCAGGGTAGATGTTTTACATATTACTCTCCTTCTTTCCCTAATGATATTAAACTCATGTTATCTAGCAGAACCAGACACTAGAAATTCTCTTAACATTTCTGTATGTTTCTGTCTATATGACTGTTTGACAGCTTGGCTTGGAGTTGGCTTTTTACTGAAACAACAATTGCTGACCAAATACACTTGGATACCACTTAGTGTTTTTGTTTTGTTTTAGAGCCACTATTCCCTTGCCCCATGAATATTTTTCCTAATATCTGAAGTGTTCATTAGCATGCATTTTAGGGACTTGTATTACACAAAATCCTGCTTTTTATTTGGATTATGGAGATCAGTATCCAGTTATTTACAAATTATGTCAGAGCATGTATGAAATGCCCATCAGTCACAGGTCATGCCCCACTGTACTTATTTTTGCTGTCTAATCAGATTACTGAGTTAACTATAGAAAATAAATGATGTGGTGTAAGGGTGAACAGAGTGGGGGTGGTACAGGTAACCCTAGGACTCTGAGGAGTCAGAGGGCAGCTGTTACTCCTTCCCCTTCCCTGCCATACTCCATATAACAAGGAGACAAGGAGTTTGAGGGGCTCTTCCTCCCGAGGCTCTGGGAGCTGCGAGGGCATCTTGGCAGGGCTGGGCCTGACTCCCTGTGCACTGTACAATCCATTGCCATCCCAGAGTGGGTTTGGGTTACAGCTGTTTCCTTCTGCCCTTAATATCCCTTTTTCTGTTTTTCTCCTGTTATTCATCACATTTATTATAGTTTTAATTTCCAATCTGAGGTGAGGTTTGTTTTTTTTCCCTATTCCCCTTTTTATTCTCCCCTGGCAGGGAGGGGGCAAAGGGGCCAATGGAGAGAAATTCTGTTCTGTGTTTCATGTGGCCTTGTCCTGAGACTTAAACAGAGACAATAAATAACTTTATGTAGTAGACTAAATTACTGAGGTTTGATTCCTCTACTTGTTTTGACTCCTCAAATTACATTTTCTTCCTCTAAGAAAGGGTATGTTAGTCCCTGCTATAACTGTAATCTTTATAAGATTAAAGAATCATCTACCAATATTTCCTTAATTTCATTAGCTGTTAGCTTCACCTTTAGATTTGAAGTCACCTTACAAGTAATTCTTTACAAGAATGTCACATGCTTTTGATTTCATCATTATAATGGCAAGCTCATGGATTTCATACTTGGGACTATGTATTTTGTAAGATACTTTTTGCTTTCAAAAAAGCCTGGTGAAGAAAAAAAACCCCAAAACATTTTCTTTGAGAGTACAAATGGGACAACTCTCACATGTCCTAAAGTGAATTGACTGCATTTGTACCTTGTCAGTTTTTTTTGTCCTTAAGATTTTACCCATTTTTGTATTTCTTAACTTGAAACTGAAGTCAAAAGGTGTAAATGTATCTTGTCAAATGTTAAAAACTTAGGTGTCTTTTGTTGGTTTTGTTTTTTTTTTGTTCTAGTGTTAGACTGCATTGGTGTTAAATTCCAGTGTGTTCTCCCAGTAATTACCCTTATAGTGCTTAGCTGTCCACTTTTGTTGTGGGGTCTCTTCATAATGTTTTTTTGTTGGGTTTGTTTGTTTTTTTTTCAGGTCCTGGAGTCTGTTTCTGAAGATGTTGGTTTCAACATAGAAATAAAATGGATCTGCCAACAAAGAGTAAGTAAACGTACATGTGATTTACTTTAGCCATGGGAATGACAAAGTATCAAAGCTTGTAATTAGAGTTGGCAATCTGAGCTACAAACAAAGGCATGATTGGAGGTTTGTTTTTATGTTACTGGTCTTCTTATAACCCACTGTATTTAAAACTGGGACTATAATAGCACCACTCTAGCAAATGAACAACTTACTCTTAAAACAATATCACATATTATAGGATTGAGTTCATAATGCAGTTTAGACTGTTTTTAGAAGACCTTTTAAGTCAATGGATCACAACAGGTCAAGAGTTGCTATACATGGGAAAAGTCACAAGACAATCAAAAGCTCCTGGCCCAGTGCTGAAACAGCTACAACATGGTGCAGTAATCAAAACATCTATTTTTCTTCTATCACCATGGACTCAGCTGGATTGCTCAGCACTCAGTCTAGAAGGGAATGATTGTCAAGGGTAGGACTGGAAGCCTGGATTGGGGGAAGGAAGCTAAGAGGGGTAGGTAGAAATTAATATATGGCGACATGATAATGCTCTAACAGGTCAACTGCAGAAAGTCATGTGGATCTTGCTGTTGTTGGAATTCAGCTGCATCTCACAAACTGACAGTCCTCTAGAGCTGGAATTAGCTTTTGGTAGGCTAAGGGAGTGACTTCTGTATTCAGACTTCCAAGCTGAATTCTCATTTTGCTCAGGTAGAACAAGAGACTATTGCTTGTTAAAATAACTTCAGTAAGCATTGTTTTAAATAGCTGAAAGTTGTCCTTTCTTTTTCTAGGATGGACAGTGGGATGGCAACTTGTCAACTTACTTTGATATGAACCTCTTTCTAGATATTATTCTCAAAACAGTTTTGATGAATGCTGGACGAAGAAGAATTGTGTTTTCTTCTTTTAATGCAGATATTTGTACAATGTAAGTTAAGAGGTGATCATGTATTTTCTTGTTGCTGTTGGTTTTGTTTGGTTCTTTTTGTTGTGTTTTTTTCTTTTTGCTGTGGACATAATCCAACAGGAAACAAGTAACAGATACATTGATTAGAACTGGGTGGCAAAATAGTTGGGAATTGAAGGAACACCACTTTGCAATCAGAACTATGACAAAAATAATATGAGAGGAAAAAAACCAAAGTAGGTGTTTTTATCAAGAGCCTTCCTGAGTACTTAAGTATTTCTAGACACAACAAAAAAGTTCTAGGTTTCTTCTGTTATGACAAAGTCTTCAGTCATACTTCAGGGGTATGCAAGTAGAGCTTACAAACAATCATCCTTAAACTGCATGTTAATCTCTAATAGTGGGAAAAGAAACAGTTGCATCAGTTTGTCACAGTTTGATTCTGAACTGTAGTACCATCTTGTAACTAGGAACTGGAACAACATGCAGTAAAAGGCATCATTCTCCTCAAACAGTAAGATTGAATTCTCCTGCTTTATAATCCAGTTGCTGCTTGCAAACTTTTTTTTTTTTCCTAACAGGGTTCGACATAAGCAAAACAAGTATCCTGTTTTATTTCTCACTCAAGGAGAGTCTAAACTCTACCCAGAACTTATGGATCTTAGATCTCGTACCACTCCAATTGCCATTACTTTTGCACAGTTTGAAAACTTGCTGGTAAGATGACAGTTCTGGCATTATTCTGCAGTAAAATAAAACTAAATTGTTATAGTAGAATCACAGAATATTAGGGGTTGAAAGGGACCTTGGAGATCTTTGAGTTATTATTTGTGTCAAAAAAGATAGATTTATAACTAAAGTTTAAAAGTTCAACTGAACTTCAAAAGAAATGCACTAACACTTGGTAACTGCCAGAATTAATTCCTTTGTTTCAGGTATCTTATACAGTGTAAGTATAAAACAGTGCTATCAGTAAACTCTAATTGTATTAAATTATTATTATGGATTAAATTGGAAACAGCTGCAAGTGTAAAAAAAAAAAACAACAAAAAAAAACCAAAAACCAAAACAAAACAAAACAACAACAAAACCCTGATGTGATTGTGTTCCAGAAATACAGATTTTAATTAAAGTCTTTTGTCTTTCAGGGAATTAATGTACACTCTGAAGACCTGCTAAGGAATCCATCGTTTATCAAAAGGGCCAAATCTAAAGGCTTAGTTATCTTTTCATGGGGTGATGATGCAAATGACCCAGATAACAGGAAGAAGTTGAGAGAATATGGTGTTCATGGACTAATATATGACAGGTACTTAAATTTGTTTTAAAAATAAAGCTGAGAAACTATTGTATCCTGATTTCTTCTGAAATCTCACATGGCTTGATTGACTAATATTAATTCCAAAGTTGTTTAAAAACCAGTAGTTCGCTGGTGCATTTCTTCTTTCTTCAAGTTACACTGATCATCATTTAAAATCATTTGAGACTATGAAGATAATACCAAGAGTTTAAATTGTCAAATGTTTAAATAGGTGTGGTGCAAGCATCTGTACTCTGTGCTGTTTAATCTTAGATACATTCAAAACTACTGAAACAGAACTTAACTAGAGAGATGTTCATGTGATTGTTTCAAGATCTAGAAATAGTTAGGGACTGCAGTAATGTGTGAAGCAGTGTAAAGCAAATTTATGCTATGCTTGTATTGTCAACTCCAGAGTATTTCCAGGGCTGAATATGTTTCTTTCATGACTTCTGCAGAATTTTTGTTCTCTGGATTTAAGACCAAGTCCAAATACTTACCAAAAATTACTGTGTCTGGTGTTTTGTGTTGCTGTCTATTAGACCTTTACTTAAACCATGTTAGTAAGTGCTATTTGTCTGAATAAGCTAAGAAGTAAATACAGGAATTTTAGTGAATTTTAGCTTGCTTGGGTCTGGGCTAGAGTTATTTTCTGTGGTGATGATTTCAAGGAATTGCCTGTCTAAAGATGATTGCTATAAGCTATTTTTTTCCAAACTTTAATCATCTGTGTAGAATTGGGCAAAACTTTGTAGCCACTTGTGAAGATGGCAGAAAAACTGGGTCCTGAATACCAGAAGTTGCTGGTATAAAGTCTCGGGGAAAAAAAAAATGCAGGTAGGGGGTCTGAGTTTGTTTTGCATGGAGAAAAAAAAAAAATGCAAGACTAAATCTGGGAGTTTTACAATTGCCAACGCTATTAAAAGAATGGGGCAAGGGAAAGAATTTCTTGTTCCCCCCCTCACACACACACCCCCAGCCCTTTCTCCACTTGTGCTGCAAACTTGCAGACATAACCAAAGTCATTAAACCAAATGGATGGTCTAGTGCAGTTGCCAGGATAATATGCTGGGTTTTTCTTTCCTATGTTCAACTAGCATTTCATCTCATTATCCAAAATACCCAAATGACTTGTGTTTAAAAGGGCAACCTACAAAAAAGTTGCCACCTCTTCCTCCAGGCTTCTATTTGGCCCCTAATCAAGAAAAATACTTTAAATGCATGACTGGGCATCTTCAGTTTATGCAGAAAATGAAATCTCGTGCCTAAAACACTTCAGTTTAATATATAGATTTTATTTAGAGAAGAC
The DNA here is from genome assembly GCA_025447755.1 of Corythornis vintsioides. Classification (NCBI taxonomy): domain Eukaryota; kingdom Metazoa; phylum Chordata; class Aves; order Coraciiformes; family Alcedinidae; genus Corythornis; species Corythornis vintsioides. The sequence goes on along the minus strand of JAOEGS010000620.1, from coordinate 31,624 downwards.
ACTTCTCATCTATTGTAGTGAAATTCACTATATTGGCAAAAATTCTGAATTTTACAGCAGGATTTGTGAGGTAATTTATCTGGAACATCTTACCTTGTCCTAAAAAAAAAAAAAAAAAAGCTTTGTAAATAGTCAAGGAAATGTTTGTGTTTTAATCTACTTAGAACAATGCAGTCTTGTTACACCAGTGGTATCTATTACACACCAATGTGGAGAAAGGGTGGGTGCTAACTTAATACTTGCATTATCTTTTTCTTTTTGATGCTACATGATGTGAGTTTGGTTTCAATAGTACACGCAGCTGCATGAAAATAGTAGAGCAGTAATCAGCTCACATTTATGCTGAAAACTTTTCCATGAGACACTTAAATGTGCTTGTCTGCTCTCTGAAGTTTCTTATGGCTGCATGTTGCAGTTGCAGACTCCAGACAAAACCCCTGTGCTCTACTAGTGTTAGTAGCTTTTGAAACTAACACAAGTTGAGCTGGCAATTAAGGCAAAAAGCATTAAAAAGCTTGTCAGAACAAGACAACTGTCTGTATTTGTGCCACTTGATTTGCCTGAACTGGAATGCTACTTGAATAGCAGCATGAGTATATGTTAGGAAATTAACTAATATTAGTTGTTAATAATTACTCTTCATCTCTGGGCCAAGCAATAGCAAAAAAGAGAGCTGTGACTGAGCTTGCTGGCTGTGTATGTTTTTAAGAGAATGCAGGAACACCTGCTAGGTGCTATGTACACTGCATAACCCTGGAGTGTCCTGCAAAGCCCCTTCTAGAGAGTGCTGACTTAAAAACGTAATACAGGACTCCTGCAGGACTTGCTTGTTAATAGGATGACAAATGAGGACTTGTCAGGTAGAACTGGGCAAAACATTGTAGCTACTTGTGAAGACAGGAGAACTACTGTGCTCTTGGTACTTACAGTTGCTGGTATCAAGCATCAGGCGTAGTTACCTAGAAATAATTGTCCTGTTGAAGAACGAAGGATTTGAGATCAGAGGTCATTCCTTATTTTGATGATGTTGTAAATGAGTCTTAAGAGAAGTAGCCATATTTTAGGAGCAAGGAGCTTAGAAACATGCCTTTGCAATTCTAGTGTCTAAACTATGGAAAGAACTTAAGATTCAAGGTGGTGTTGCTATATAGTAAACATTGTTTCAGTGCTTTTTCTGAATACATAGAGAAATTATAGCATGTAAGCAAACAACTGGAAGAAACACATAGGTTCTATCTCCCTGAATCCTGAAAGTAAGGAAAATTGGGGTTTTATTTTGCAGGTATTTGGGTTCATATTTTAATTCTGTTTTGGATTATAGGTGCTGTGTGAGTAATTTAACTGCTGTTCCTCTGTGTGTAGTCCATTGAATAGGACAGTATTTTGTCCTCACCTCTTTGAGTTTGTTTTGAGACTCTTTGACCTTACTGTAGGGATGTGATCCATGTCTGTATTCCCTGCAGAAATGCTTCCTCATTTGAATTCCATTTTACTATATCACTGTTTGAGCTGCATATTGCTTTTGATGTCTTGGACTTGCCAACCAGCTCCCAAGTTGTCTTGCCAAGGTAAAAAGGCACCTGGCACTATGTCATATAACACTCTGTTGTTTTGATGGTGACGTTGTGTGCCTTTTGGGCAACTTGAAATTACAGTGTGAAAAGGATGATGCAATGAAAACAAACCACTTTCTTAAAAAGAATCATAAATGGAAGCATGAATATTCATAAGAAACTAAGAAAGAAGCCTGGGTAATTTCTTCCAGTTTTCATTCAAAGGAGATAAACCTGGAGACCTGCAATACCTGAAACTGTGGATGTGCAGTAGCTACAAGGAGGGGAACTGGATGTCAGGATTTAAATTTTGGATATAAATAGCATATGTTAGAAATAAACATTGGGAGTTGAGAATATATCCATGTCACATTAAGTGTTGTATCAAAGTTAGGTTAGGGGAACATTAATTATTTTGCTTTATAATGAATTACACAGAAATAATATTTGAGTTACAGTCAGTGCCAGCACTGTCAAACTCAAAATGTGTTTTGAATGGAGGTGGACAGTCTGGTACAATGTTGACAACTGAAATCCTACAGCTTGTTCACATGTGTGAAAACTAGAAGATGAAGAGGATAGAGCATTTAAAGTAGTGTAGATAGTTAAATTTGCATTAAATATGAATAAAAATAAGATTTTCTGGGTAGTTAAAACTTTAAAAAATGGTACTGAACTGGGAGGGAGAGGTGGTAAAATACTTCATGAAACAGTAAGTATAAACTCCATTCAGTATTGTGTACAAGTATAATAGCCCAGTCTGTTCATGTAATTTCAGGGCTCTGATATTTTTTAAGTTTGAAGCCTGCATGTACTTCACTGCTTTGTGCCACCTGGAAAATCATGTTTTCTTCAGGAAAGTGAGGTAGTTTTTTTAGTATATCCAATGAAAGATTCCATTGTGCAAAAGGAATGCCATTTTATATTGCAAGATGAGTGGCAAAATGTAGGGTACTAACCTCAAACATACTGTTTTTATAGACTTGCTGATACCTCATTTTGCTGTAGTGGGGGAGAAAGAAAAGCCAGTTGCTTCATCTAGTCTACATTTCTGGGACCTGTCAGGTCATACTGATCAGTGTTGCTTTTTGTTTCTTTTTTCAGGATATATGACTCGAATCCTGAACAACCAAATATATTCCAAGTGGAGCAGCTGGAACGTCTCAAGAAGGAATTACCTGAGTTGAAAAGCTGTGTGTGCCCCACAGTTAGCCACTTTAAATCCATATCTCCATGTAAATGTCATCATAGTTGCCTGGAAGAGAAAGCTGTAGATAATTTGAAGAGTGTTCAAATGCAAAAGGACTGATTATAGGCAGAATGCTCTTTCATGTCTATGTAACTTTCATCATTGGAACAGTGCTGTCTATGCCTTCAGGTTGGTTTAAGTCCCCAAATAGCAATAACTGTTCCTTCTTCCTGACAGTACTTGTTAAAATTTCAGACAATGTTAAAATATTCAGCCACTTGTAGTTACTGTTCCAATTCACATGGACAGTTTTAACTTTTCCTATCGAGTCTCAAATGTTGAAAAAGAAAAGGAAGTATTAACACTGTATTTTTAAAAAAACAAAATCAAAAATCAAGCAGTCTGAGGAGTGGAAGCTCAGAAACCAGTTGTAGGGAAATTACAATTATCTGATATTGAAAATGCTGAATTTTTTTTTTTCTTAGGTTTTGGTTTTGTGTTTTGGTTTTTTTTGTTTGATTTTTTTTTTTTTTTTTTACTTCAGTGCTACAGCTTATGAGCCTGTATCTGACAACAGGAAACTTAAGAGAGTGATTGTAAGATACATACAACTAGATCTGTATGGAATAAATTAGTACCTCATATATATAGATATATGTATTTGCACTGATAAATCCACCTGTACAAAAGCTCTGTGCCATTTAAAAATATTGATATATTTTTAACTAAGCTGCAATACATATTAACTCATTGTTTCCCCCCTTCATCAGACACAGGCTGCTGCCATTAGTTTGTGATTTGCCAATTCATTGGTACAGTGTCTGTCACAGCAGTCAACAGTGAACCACAAGGATGACTTTTTAATAAATCTCTCACAGGCCTGCTAAAATTTAGAGAAGGTGCAAATAACTTTAGCAAAGAATTACAGAAACATTTTAAGTGGTTGAGAATCATTTTTGCACAGTAACATTAATAAACATTACATAACATGCACAAATGCAAAATGCATGCTTCAGTTATTAAGCATGAAAGTTAGGTGTTTGAGGTCCTTGCACCTTTACGGTGCTAGTTGTGTGAAGGGTGCAAGGACTAACTCAACTGCTTCATCATCTTTGCCTAAAAGCCCAAGCCTACTAGCTGAAGCATTTGAAGACAAGGCTGTACACCATGTGTGGTTTGTCTTATTTACATAATAGAAGCTACTAGCTTTTGTATGTTGCAATTTTTCCCCCCCACCCCCCAGAGTAAGAATCACAAATGTACTGAATTCAGATAATCTGTATTCTGTTGGCTAGTATCTCTCCTCTGTAATTTATTATGAAGTCATAGTTTAGAGTTCTTAATAGATAGGTATGCATGTCAGGTTTGTTGGTTTTTATTTTCCTCCTGAAGTTGCAGGCCATGCCAACACAACAGCTGTAACTTTATACTGAAGTGTTAATGTATAATAAGAATGGGAAATATTTATTTTTTTTCTCTTGTAAATTGACAATGAAAACAATAGTGTGTACTATATTCTTTATATACAGTCACTGCTCCATAGAAGCGATTGTACAAAGAGTAAAGCCATTGCAAATAAGTGCTTGAGCCTGCACTGCTGAGCAGTTTGAAACAAGCAGCTTGTTTCAACTTGCCTTGTGCATTTTAGTATTTGAAGTATAATTTGTTCTGCACAAACAGGAATGAGTAGGTAGCTGGAAGCTGTCTTTTATTAAAAACAAACAAACCAAAGCTCTAAGAGTATGTGAGCTCTGTTGTTGGGGAGGGAGAGGACACAACCAGAGTGCTTGCTCTTGGGAACCTGAGCAATGCACCAACGATATAGGGAACCAAAACGTGGAGTTGTGGGAACTGGCTGGGAGACTTAAGTTCAATTAACATCCTACTGAAAACCTCTTCTTGCAAGGAAATGCTGTGGTGATGAGCAGGTATGAGCATCCACCCATGGGTGTCTGTCAGCTTTATGTTGAAAGGGCTAGGGATGACCTTTATGACACTTGATATTTGAGGGGGAAAATACAATTTCTTATTTGAATGTGCAGCTCTTTGAGGGAAACTGGTGTGGCCAAAGATGATTTTAAGTATTCAGGTAAAGCTTCATTTTTACATGCTCATGAACGGAGGTGCACCACTGGCCATCTGGGGTGAAGGCTCATTGCAAATGCTGGATTTCTGCTGAGGCTGCCATGCAGCCTGACTGACTGCTTGGGCAGCTGCTCCCCAAGGTGACTGTTGCCTGGTGAAAGGCAGCTGTCAGCATCCCCCTCCTGCTTTTGGAGTGCCCCTACAAAGACTGGACTATACACATCTTGTGACATCCGTGTTACTTCATACTCTGTCCCCACTAAGTAAGTGAGAATAAGAACGTTGCCTCATACAACATAGGAGGCGGAAAATTAACAGCTCCTGCGCATCCTGCAGCAGAGAAGGTCTCCCGGGAGGGAGGCGCTCCTGGCGCTTCCCCTTGAGCTGTGAGGGCTGAAACATTCGAGGAGTGGGGGATCGGGATCTGCAGCTTCCCCTTCCACAGGGTTTGGATGCTGCCCCACAGCGATCCTCGAGTATTTCAGCCCTCACAATCGGGTGTTGGAGCGGTCTCGCGTGGCGAGGTGAAAACTCGCCCTCCGGGTGTAGAAATACGCTCCAAACCAGCTGCTTTTACATGTCTTTCTCTGCTATCAGAGCGCTACGCACCCTGCCCCTCAGGGCGGGCTCATCACGGGAGACCCGCCCCTGAGGCGGGGCCCCGTGGCCATGCTGAGAGCAGCGGGGCGGGCCGGGCCAAGATGGCGGCGGGAGGCGGGCGCTACTTTTGCACGGCGGGCAGAGGGATGGAGCCTTTTCTTGCGCGGGAGGTGCAGACGCGGCTCGGAGCCACAGAGGTGAGGGGATGGCGCAGCCTGTACCGCTGCAACCCGGGGCGGTTCGGATCGGCGGGGAACGCGGCCTTGTTCGCTTCGCGCTCCGGAGCTTGGCGGCTGCAACGTGGGGCTGTGCCCACCACCTGAGTAGGGCCCCAGGGGTCTGTCGGATTTTGGTCTGGGTCAGAAGGGACCTCTAAAGAGCGTCTGGCCCCGCCCCTGCCATGGGCAGGGACATCGGTCAGGACACGTCCCTTCACACCGGGTGAGCTGCGGTCTGCGCTGCCCTTCCAGCGGAGGGGCGAGCGGGTGTGAGTGGCTGCCCCAAGTGCTCTCTCAGAACCTTCCCGCTTTGATTCGGTTTCTGTTTGCTTTTTCCCCTCGAGGTGGACTGTCTCTCAGGAAAGGTCTTCTTCAGCACGGAGGCGGAGCTGGGCGAGCTGAGGAAACTCAAGTCTGGAGAGCGGCTGTTTCTGCTGCTGAAGAGACACCCTCCGCTTGCAGTTTCTAGAGATAAAGGTGCGGCCCCGACTCTTCCTCTGGGGCCACCCCCGTTTGCTCACACGGGGTGTGCTTGGAAATCTGAAGTCCCTGTTCAAGTCCCATTTATACTTGATTTATTTTATTTAATAACGGCTCTAGATCTAATTTCTAATAACCTGTTCGGAATTGTCTTTCACCCAGATACGTTTTCAGTGCTCTTTTTACAGCTAAAAATTGGTTTACCTGAATACCTTACCAGCTTGTGTTGTGCTGTCACAGTACCTACATGTGTGTAAGACCATTTCACCCCCACAAAACAACCCTAAATGACAAACACTCCACCCTGACACTGAAGGCAGTCAGTTCTAAACCTCTTGTGTGCATTTGAATAATTTTTTTTTTTTTTTAAGTAAAATGGGTCCAGACATATATATCCTGTATCACTTAACTGTGCAAGACACGTATTTCCTGTAAATTTCAGTCACTCGGGTACCAACACACCAAGTTGTATTATTTTGCAGTGCTGGAATAAGAATTTCAAGTAAGCAAATCTTACTTGCATGCTGGTGGTTTTTCATTTGGGAGATCACAGATGGCCTTCAGCCTTGAGGATCAAATTTAAGCATGAGTTTCAAATTTAAAATGAGAAATAGAAATACCTTTTTTGGTTTTCCTCTTTGACTAGCTTCAAGTATTTTTTGTGCTCTTCTGTTTTAACTAGCTCGAGGACTAGCCATGGGTGTTGAGTTTAGGTGTGTATTGGAGACTTTGCAGGACTGAAGACAGGTTGATGAATAGCAAAGAGAAATTTCCTTTATAAAAGAGTACATCCATGGATTTTTAACTGAATTGAAGCAGCAATTCATGTTTGTGTGTCTTTCATTCCTGCAAGGTGTCCCACATGTCTAATTCTGGACTGAGTGCTTTCAGTGGAGGATGACATGGTAGGCTGGTCCTCCATCACTGGGAAAGACTGTTAGAGGTGGTCTGGTTCTCTGGAGCTGCAGAATTCAATTCCTGCATGATTAAATCCTGGTTCTGCAGAGTTTGTAATCTGAGGGATGCCTGTGTCTCTGCTGGTGGGGGGTGTGTGGGTGTTGAGAGCTCATCTGTGCCTGTAATGTCAGCTGCTGTGGTTCCTGGAATGGCACATAAGGAAATTTGAACACAGACTTTGTTAACAGTTGTTCTCAGTCTGTAAGAGAATCAAATGCTGAATCTTAACCTGAAACTACTTTTTCTTCCAGGGAAAATGCTGCATTACATTAAAAGCCTTGTCATTGAGGAACCAAAGTATTGGCTGGATTTTATCTCTATTTGGAGAAACCTTCATGGGTGGGAGAGGGAAAAAGATGATGTCTTTCAAGAAAACCAGTTGTCTCTCAAGAGAAAATCAGAAGACACATGTATTGCAACTAAAAGACTGAAAACAGAACAAAAGAGAGTGACTGTGTCTGAGGAATGTCTGGTGGAAGCTGGAGAGGGTTGTGTGGTGCCAGACAGAAAGAGTGATCATGGCTGCTGGACTGAAAGCAAGACTTGCTTAGGAAACCCTTCCAAATGCTGTAGAGAGAAGCCTGCTGAGAAGGAGAAGCTCAGCTTCAGTTTCAGAGTTTCTTGTCGTTGTAGTGGAGCAATTGCCAAAATAGTTCCTTCACAGGTATGCTGAAGTATCTATGCTTTAAAACATGTAGCAAAGGTGAAGGGAGGTTCATAGTTTGGCATTTCAATTCTGTGTTTTATGTATTAGAATAACAAAGTGATTAAAACTTTTTAATTTTTTTTTTCTCAGAAAAGTCCTTAACATACATTTACCTTAAACAAAAGTGGAAATAGAAAGGCTGTTGTAAATTTCTGGGTGCTATTACACTGAATACTTTTCAACTCATTGCCTTTTATTGAGGATGAGTAAAGGTGAGGTTGAGGTTGTTGGGCTTGTGGAGTCTTGGAGTGATCTGTCAGTGGTTTACAGCTACCTAATGGGCCATCATAAGGACAGTGGAGCCAGACTTCTCTCAGTTGTGTCAGACAGTGTAAAAGAAGGCACAGTACCACAGCTTGCAGCTTTGCTCAGCTCTGGTTGGATAGTGGGGAGAACTTCTTCCCCTGGAGGGTGGTGCAGCCCTGGAAGATGACCCAGGAGGGTCATTGGTATTTGGGAGAGAGTGGTGCTGAAGAGACCTCAAGGGTCCACTTCCATCCATCAATCTTCCCATCTCTAATACCTTTCTACTGTGAAGAACATAAAAAAACAAACTGTGTGCAGCTGCTATTTATGTAAATTTCTCTGTTTTGAAGATAACAGTATTTTAACTAGGTTTTTTCTTGGTTTGTTGTTGTTTTTCCTGTCAAAGCTAGTACCTTGGAAAGGTGGAACACACGAGCCTGCCAACATGAATGTTTGCTTAAGCGTGTTTGAATTCTCATACTCTGAAGGTAGTCAGAGCTTTTTAGATGTCATGAAAGCATTAAAACCATGAGTTGCAATTGTGTATTCACAGCTTTTTCTCATAGGTAATACACTTTACAGTCATCAGAAATACTTCGTGCATGTGTCCTGGGTTTGGCTTGGGGAGGTTCATTTTCCCAGGAATCTGGTGTGTGTACACAGCCAGGATAGCCAAACCCAACTAGCCAGGGGGATATCTGATTCCCTGGGCCTAAACCACAACAGTATGAGAGAGAATTCTAGAGTGATGGCAACTCTTGTCACTTGGACAGGACTTGAACTTCAGCCTCCCACTCTGAGTGATAGTCATTTTGTGCTGTGGTGTGTTTGCTCTGCCCCATTGTACCCCCTCTGGTATGACTTGTTCTCCTAGAAGTGAAGAGGGACGCTTTCTTTTCTCGGGTATTTCTAAGGATTGTGCAGTCAAGGCTGTGATCTGTACTTTGCTTTGTTATTTTTACTGTTTGTGATGGTTCTTCTCCCTTGCAGGAAGTGGGAAGAGCTGTTGGCATAGCACTCATGAAGCAGTTTGGCTGGCAGGCTGATCTGCGGGACCCTGATCTCGAGGTAGTGGTTCCTGTCTGCCAGATGGCCTGTTGCTGCTTTCAGAATTGTCCCAATATCTTTTGTTCTCCTCTCCCCTTGCACTTGGGACAGTCCTCTCCTGTTTATCTTTCTGCTGCTGAATTTAACTAGAAGTCATCTGGTAGCACTGAGCAAAGCTTCTCAGTAGCCACTGTGTGAATGGCTTCCAGAGCACTCTAAATAAATACCAGAATGACCATCATAGGTCTGTCTGTATGGCAGGGAAAGGATCCATACAAGTGATGTTTTGGGAGCCAGCACACTAATAAACTGCTGGACTCTGACTCTGCTGAAAATGGAGGTATCTAGCTTAACCTCTATAAGGGAAGAGCGAGTGCTAAGGTCATGTTCTTAGGAGCTTGACTTGAGAATGCCATTTATGGAAGAGCCTCCTGTGGAGGCCTGTGGAAGCTGCTCTCAGCAACGACGCTGCGAGGTCCAAGGCCTTCTGCTAAAGCTCTGAGTTCCTACTGGCTTTGGTTTTCCCAGACTGTGCATCAAATATGGCTTCCTGAGCCTTACATAGGGCTCTGGTTCTACTCTACATTTTTGAAACCTTTCAACTGCTGACGACTGGGATATTGCAGAAGTATCAGGTTTTTCTTTGAGCTTCCTGAGGAGGCACTGTAGTCATGTGAGACCCCTTGGGGAGCTCAGTCTTCTTTTTGGGATGCTATCCTTAGGACAGGAGGACAAATTATTTGAAATGCCTGTATTTCTGGAAGGATTAAACACAGTGTCTTTTTTTTTTTTTTGGGGGGGGGGGTGTTGAGTTTTTTGGGGGCTTTTTCGGTTGTTTGGTTTGTTTGTTTTGTGCGTTTGTTGTTTACTTGTTTTTTCTTTTAAAAGGAGGGGGTACATGAATAGCTTGAATGATACTATACACTGATTAATATTATGCTTAGTTAAATGGGTTTTGTTTTATAATTGAAAACATTCATTCAATGTTACAAAAAAACAGTTCCCTTAATGATTCAGGTGCTTGCTAATGGATTTCTGTCTGAGAAAATTCCCCTCCCAGCTTTGTATTATTTATATAGTAGCATTTTATAATTTTATAGCTTTTACAGTAAATCTTCTTTAAAGTGGCATTCAGTTTATCTAGTGTAATTTTGTCTGATTAATCATAATTTTCTAAAGTGTATATTTTTGTTCTTAAAAACTAAGATCAGAAGTTCATAGAAACATCTCTTTCTGGTTTAAATGACTGAAAGCTATTGTCAGGTCAGCTTGAGAGTTTCTAATGTAGATTGTTTTCCTCTTTTAGATCTTTGTACATATCAATGACATGCACTTTGTAGCGGGGATCCCTCTTTTCAGGTAGGCATTCTCCTCACCTGATTGGTTTTGGCAGTATCAGAACAGGCATGGTTTCTCAACAGTCTTGCCCTCCATTGTGGGTATTTATTTGCTGGTTTAATATCTGCTGGACTGTCACATTAGTTTTGTGGTCTGTCTGGAGCTTATCTGAGAACACAGGCCAGATCTTGCAGTGAGTTGTGGATAAAAGCAGACTGGTTTTTCTGTCTGTCTATCTGAAGATCTGTCCATTTGTTCTTTCATACACATGAGCTTCTCTGGGTGGTTGCACTGTTAACCTGACATTATTTCTTTGCTGCCTCCAGGCTCCCACTGGCAAACAGAGAGTACATCAGAACAGCAGGACTGCGGTCAACGATTGCATGGGCCATGGCATCTCTGGCTGAAATCAGTGTAAGTGAATCATAGAATCCTGGAATGGCAGAGCTTGGAAGGGACCTCTGGAGACCTGTGAGTCCAACCCCCCTGTCAGAGCAGGATCACCCAGGGCAGGCCACACAGGGTGTGTCTTGAAAGTCTCTAGAGAAGAAGACTCCACAACCTCCCTGGGCACCCTGTTGCAGGCTCTGTCACCCCCACAGTAAAGAAATTCCTCCTCATGTTGAATGCCCCTGGCAAAGATGTAGAGTCCTGGAAGAAGGGGAGGTTGCTGCTCATCAGAGCTGGAATCTCTGAAAAAGCATGGAGATTTTAATGCCCCATCCTGTAATACATGTGGACAGGGCTTGCCTCATGTGTGAGCTCACCTACTGTTCAGCTAGATACCTGCTGTAATCCCACACCCCTCTCAGCAGAGGCATTATTCCTTTCATGAATATATATGTCTAAATGGCAAGGTTTTTTTTACTGTCAAGGCTTCAAGCCTTGTTTGGGGTTGTTCTCCCAGGGAAAAAGAGAAACAAGTGTGATCCTTTCCACAGATTAATTTGGTACCGAAGTCCATCTGCAGTCCAGTTTGTTTCCCTATCACTTCAAGGCTACATGCCTATAGTGATTTTTACTATACTCTCTTACAGGAAGGTTTGGTCTCGTAAACCAGTGATTATTGTTACATGGGATTCAGTGGCAGTATGTAGGTGATCTGTACATCCCTGAGTAAGCTTTGTCCTGGGGGAGATCTGTCTTGCTTGGGATGCAGTAACCCCCTTTATTTTTGTAGGCAGGTGCCTTTGTGCTGGATCCCATGTGTGGACTGGGAACAATACTGCTGGAAGCTGCCAAAGAGTGGCCTGTGAGTATCACAGTGGCAACAGGCAGGACCTTTGCAGGACACCTTGTAGTTGCACCAAGAAATACCCTTACCACATTTATACTAAAGATTATTACTGGAAAGCTGGAACAAAACTGATGTTTCCAAGCAGTTGTTAAAAGTGTTTTAGTATAAACATTCCTCCACAGGAATGTGAAACCAAGTGCAGATGGGTGCTGGGTGCACTGGATTTACACTGCAGGGTTTCTCTGAGGTAACCATGGACTTTTAACACTGCCTGGGCTTATCCTTGGAACAGATGTGTCTGTGACAGGAGTCAGTTGTCATTATTACAGGCAGTGTCTGTCTTTAGCTAGCTGGGGTCTTGCTGTTAGGACATAGCCTCAGTATTTCTGTAAATGTCTTGAGCAGACCAGCATGTGAAAGGTGTGAACAGATTTTCTATCCTCTATGTCTGTGCATTTGTCTGTGTAATGGTAGGTGGTCTCCCAGCAAAGGGTTTCTCTTGGAAGAGCTGTGCAACAGAGTGGTGCTGAGAAATATTTATAAAATAAATACTCCTGTTTGTCAACCAAGTGAATTTTCTCTTTTTCTCTGAACAGGAAGCCTGTTACTGGGGTGCTGATATAAGTGACTCACAGTTAGAGGGTGCAGATGTCAATGTTAGGACTGCAGGCTTGATGGATAAGATTGAGTTACTTAAAGCTTCTGTGAAAGGTATGTCTGTAGGCTTGCCAAGTGAGACATGCTTGAAATGTGTTGTGATTCTGGGATTACACAGATAGTGCAGGTTCACTTGAGGTGATGTGTAGGAGAGCTAATGCAACAAATAGCTGAGTAGCAACTCTGTAGTGCTAGTGGATGAGTAATTATTTATTCTCACCTCCCCAGCTCTGGCCCCTGGGAATTTTGGCAAGAATTAGCAGAGGACAATGAAAAGGGTAATTGTCAGACAGGGCAGTAGTTGTCTGTCTTAAAAGTAAAATTGTGTATACCACAAAGTACATACCAGTGAGAGTTCTTTATGTCTTATAGGAACACAGCAAGGACAAACCCAGGCAAAATGTGTCTTGTAATTTGTACTTAAATGCACCAAATGAGTAATAGTGGGAACTCATTAAGTTCAGTATTGAATTGTTAATGTTTTCCAGTAGAGGTATTTTAAATGACAATGCTTTTCTCCTGGAAGAGGCAGTCTGCTTTCAGTTCATGAGCTAGTCTGTGGAGAAGGTAATATTTTCATCACTTATTTTAAACCTCAAACCCCCGAGTTAAAATTAGTCCTTTATTAAATTCATGACAGACAAAAGCTGGGTGTTTTTCCCTGTGCATGGGTGAAGAAAGAATATATTTTTTACCCTGCAATATTTCTTTCTTACCACAGTGGTAAGAAACACTATTTTCTGTAAGAGTTTATATAGCTTTTTTTTTTTTTTTCTTACTTAAAAGCTGTGACTGGCCTTTGTTTCTAGGAAAATGGAAGGTGTTTTGATATTGGACTTTTCTAATACTTAGCAAGTAATTGGTGCCTTTGTCACTAGTCAGACTGTTATTTCTGCATGTTTTGAGGAGGACTGTAGGTAACTTGTCCTTCCATTTGTAGATAAAATAGTTACAGAATTATGCTTTAAGTGGTGATCCAAAGATGATCCAAGAATCATCTCCCAACTGGTTCTGGAAAGGTTGTCATAAAATCACTGCAGGGTTTAGGTGGGAAGGGATCATGGATGTCTTTTGTCCTGTCATCTGCTTGAGGTGTGGCTAACCCCAAAGCTGGGTCGGGTTGCTCAGGGCCGTGTCCAGGCAAGTACTGAGCATTTGAAGGAGTGGAGGACCTGCAGCCTCATCCTTTCACATACCGCCTGTGTGCTGTGGCCCGCATTCATCACCACAAGGGGGCAGTGCTGCCTCAGGGACAAGAAAACTGACTTCCCAGAATGCAGGAACGCCGTGGGGATGGTTCAAAGACACTAGTTCTGATAGAATCCAGGTGATTGTGGCAGATTCTTGGAGAAGAAAAAGGGGATGGGGAGAAATTTATCATGTGGTTCCTATTTAGCTCTTGTAGATGTACCATGTGTTGAGAAGCAGCAGTTTGGAACCGTGTGGTGCCCTGTTTGGAAGGTCTTGCTATTGGGGCAAACATATAACTAGCAACAAGGGATCTACAAACCAATCCACACTCTCAAGCATTTGTCTCTTCCTAGTCTACGTTGTTTTGGTGGCTTTGTAGCACTGGTAGGGAAGGAGCTGTGAATGGAGGAGCTGGCAGACAGTCGAGTGAGGTGAATGGGGCCCAGCTGCTGTTTGGTTTTCAGTCAGATGTAAAGCCCACCCTTTGCTCTGCAGCATTGCCCTGGCCATCAGAGAGCTTTGATGCTGTGATTTCGGACATCCCGTTTGGAAAGAAGTTCCAGATGACAGAAGACCTACAGCTCCTTCCAGATGTTCTCCGGGAAATGGAGCGGTACGTGCGGCCTCTGACGTGCTGCTGGCTGCTGTCAGTGTCATGACAGGTTGTGATCCTGAGCAGCTGGTCACGATCAGGTTTGCTTTGTTCCAAACACTCCTCAGCTCTGTCACCTGGTCCCGTGCACTCTGTGAAACTGTGGATCCTCTATGTGTGCCTTGGAGGCCACTGTGGCTCCTCTCAAGCTGTGGATGTGCTGATGGCAGCCCAGGCTGACAAGGAAACAGCTGCGTGTGAGCGCCACATTCACAGATACTCTACAGGTCATGATGGTGTCAGAAAGGAGAAAGAGGAGAAATCACCTAGACAAACTTAAAGCATGGCCAGGCAAATGGAGCAATGACCCTTTCTCAGTTGAGGTCTGTTTGTCTAATAATGGTAGCCTTTCCTTTTGGGTCATACTAAGCTTTTACCAGCCTGCCTTGGCAGGAAGGATCTCAGTCCAGAAAATGATGGTATCCCTTTTCCTTTCTGTCAGTGTCTGCTGGAATATCCAGCTGGCCACCTGGTTGGCTTTTAGTTGCCTCCATTCACCTCTCACCCTGTCATTTAGTGGCAGAGTTGAGCCAAGCCGATAGTAGCTGCTTCTAACGGGCAGGGCAAACCAGCTGCTTCTTGGCTCAGAACAAGCCCTTCCTGTAGGACTGGTCTGCAGGGGCTCACCCAGTATAGGAATGCAGTGGGAAGATGGTGGAGAAGGGGAGGTAGGTAGATCCACAGAATGGCAGGACAATCTCACATCAGCTTACAGTTACCATCCCTCCCTTTGCCCATGCTTGTCTTCTGGTCTCATTTGCTCTTGTTGGGCCATCCCTGAGCAAAATCTTTCCTTGGGAAGATGAAGATGAGGAAGGGATCATGACCATGAGAGCTCCATCAGTAAGACTGTTAAATCCACTTGCTGTAAACAGAGCCAGGATAGTCTTTTTTTTTTCTTCTTTTTTTTTTTTGTCTTCCCTCTTTCAAAGCCAAGTGTAACTTCCTCATGTACTAAAAAATGGGTTAAAACTAATAATTAATTTTCCTCTGCTTACTGAATTTGAAAGCCATTGAGGATCAGTGGAACATGGAAAGGACAGATCTCTTAAAAGTTTCTAAAGGGAAAAGCCAGCTTCAGAATTGTCATACCAATCCAGGAAGCTCTTGCTGGCCCGGGAAGCTGTTCCTCTGCAGAATGGTGGAGGCTGATGCTACCTAAAAATGGAGTTTGAGGGTGATAACTGCCCTTAATCCTTGGAAAAATACTAAGGAGATGTAGGTTATTGAGCTGAGCCATGACCCTTAACACACTGAGGTGGTTTGTCAAATGCAGCTGGCATCTGAAGTGCCAGCAGTATTGAGTTCTGCAGATAAATGAGTGCCAGGCAGGCTGAGCACCTAACCTGTATTTTTCCTGCAATTTCCAGAGTACTTCGTGTTGGAGGGACTATTGTATTGCTGCTGAGCCAGGAGCTTCATAGGCACATGGGTGGCCTTACCAAGTGTGCTGAAAATGGCTCTGCTAATGCCAGTTCAGAGGGTGTGAGCGAAAATGCCGCTGCAGAAGCCCCGAGTGTTGATGGGAATCCTTCCCCCTCGGGGAATGGTGCTGGAGAATCCCTGAGCAGCAGACAGACACAGTTTGGGTCTCTGGTGCTGGACAGTTTCCATGGAGTTAGCCTTGGGAAGATGGATGCTTTCATACACAAATACAGGAAGGTCTCTACTGCTGGGAATCAGGAGCTTTCATGCTCTGTGACGAGATGAAGTTGAAAAGCAGCGTGGCAGTGACCCAGTGGAGCCCTGTGGATCTGAGTGACCCTCCTGCTCTTAGCTCACCTGTCTTCGGATGTCCTAAGGAGCTGCTTTCCTCAGTGTTTTAAGAGGGGTGGAAGATGCCTCCTGGTGTTTCAGATGCTTTTACTGTAAAATACTGCAATGAGGTTATTCAAATCCTGGTTTAGGCAAAGCCTCTCAGTGGCAGGAGGAGTTTTTTTGTGAGAGAAAGACTTTGTACAACTGCAAAACCAAATGTGTTTAATAATAAATGTAAATGGATTTTTACCTTCAGCAGTATTTTTTTAAGAAGCATGTCTGAAGGCATCTCCATCTCTTTTTGAGGGCTGGAAGTTTGCTTTACCTTGCAGTCATATTGTATTTTAAAGCTTGTTTTTGATTAGTTTGAAATGTTGCTATTGAGATTTCTTGAAGTGGAAAAGAAAATATTTTCTGTATTAATTCTTTATGGGCTTTGCATTTGCCTAATGTCTATGCTTTATCTTTTTAGGGTGAAGAGCCTTATGTCTGTCAAAGATAATGCTTTTCCTCACTTACCAGCATTACTCCAAGGACACGGTGTGGAAGATGTAACTTGCCAAATGGATAAAAAATTACAAGTGACTTTTGCCTGCAAAGAAGCACATGGAAAAATTCTCCTGAAAAGAGAGTGATCTTAGCAGTGCTTTTGTCTGTGTGAAAGGTACCAGGGTGTGGAGAGGGGGAGGGAGGTAAGAGTTGACAGTCTTAATTCAGGGCTTTCCCATGGTTGCAAGATGACAGTGAAGTTTTATAGAGACTGAACTGCAGATTGCTTTCAGATGCTAGTTTGGCCGAGGATTTGCATCTTGGCAAGCTGGGATGGACTTGTGCAGTGTGTTTCTCATCATGATTAGTATGACAATAAGTTACTAGTGTGTCTAGGTTTGTTTAGGCTTTCTTTTCTTTTTCTTTTTCTTATGATTATTTTTTAAGTTTGTTGTGTGTAGCCTGTTGGAAGCTTTATCTGTGTGATTTCCACAGCAGACTCTACTCTGGAGATCTCAGAATTTGAAGTAAGAGCACGTGGTACAGGCTGAACTACAAAGACAAAAAGGGAATGAGGATATAGGTTAGATTAATATCCTGCTGTTACTGATTGATATGTGATTGATATGTGCCCTGCTGTTTAGTTGGTACCTGGCAATGTGCTAGTGCACTGCACTTGGGGATTTTTGGCTTAGAAATTATCTGCCCTCCCATCCGAGTTTGTCTTTCAGAGATGCCTTTTAGAAGACAATAATGAATGCACCACTAGACAGGCAATGGGAAACTTGTTCCTCATGTGAGCTCTCTATCAGATGTGCACAGTCAACAGGAACATGGTTCTCACTAGCACCAGTGCAAGCCTGTTGTAGGAGATGCTTCATCGGAGTTGCTTAGTCCTTATTGTATCTCAGGGACATAAACACTGACCATAACACTTGTCTCAGTGAGGGTCTGAAAGGGAGGTGATGTTTGGGCTTTGTCATTTATTTTCTTTCAGTGAAACGATGTGGCCAGGCTCCTTACTGCCAAGCAGCTTTCTAGCCACTCCTCCCCCAGCCTGCACCATTGCAGGGGGTTATTGTAGCCTGAGTGCAGGACTCAGCACTTGGCCTTGTTGAAGTTAATGATTGACCTCAGCCCACTGACCCAGCCTTTCCAGGTCCCTCTGCAGGGCCTCCCTACCCTCAAGCAGATCAACACTACCACCTAACTTGGTGTCATCTGCAAATTTACTGAGTGTGCTCTGATGAGAGACAACAGAAAAGCCAGACCTTCAAGAAATTCTCATAACAAGCAAAGAAGTAGTTTTGAGCATTGGTGTCCCTGTGTCTCGGAACATTTGCTTCTTCCTCACATACACCACTGCCAGTCCCATGGTCCCAGGAATGGGAGGGCTATGTAGCTTTGGTTCCACCCAGAGAGACAGACAGCTCCCCATTTAAGACAGCCAGACCCCCTCTGCAGTGCTGTGCCCATACTTCCACTGCTTTCAGCCCTACCTGTTTTTATACCTGTATACACTGATGTAATCTTAAAGCACATGTAATCTCAGGGCATGTAATCTCACTAAGGAAGCAGGAAACGAGGTAGATAACAGCAGAAGTACTCTCCAACCTTTCAATACGAACTCATGAGTCCCCTGCATGGTACTTGTGGCAGAAGTGGTCAGCACAGACTCTGTGTTTAAGTGAGAGAAGGTCTTGAGAAACAAAACCCACTTAAATTGTCCAGATAGTGCTCAGGGTCCCAGTAAGAGATATCCAGCACACTTCTGCACAGCCCCAGCAACACTGGGGCTCACCCTCGCCTGCTCTCTCACCCTTAGCAAAGTCCAGGTCCAACCCAGACATCTGCCACCTGGGGAGTCTCCCATACAGCAGCAGTGTCCTGGGCTTGGCTAGGAGAGAGTTAATATTGACATATTAGTAGGGATCATAGCCAGGACAGACAACCAACCCAGCCACTAGGGTATTTGATATCTACTGATGTCATGCCCACTACAGAAGGGCAGTGTCAGGGTGGGCACTGCACCTGTGTTGTAGCAGGACTGGGGGGCAGCTGCTGAGCTTTGGTTGCTTCTGTGTTGCTTGTTTTGTACTTGGTGTCATTAGTGTTATGGTTCTTACTTCTCCTTTGGCATTGGTTTAGTAAATCCTCACCTCAGCCCATAGGCTTTGTATTGTTCTCCCTCTCCTTCCCATTCCAGGGGTGGGGGAAGGTGGTGAGCAAGCAGCTGCCTGGGGATCAGCTCCCAGCTGGGTCTAAAGCTGTTGGCTGCTGTCACCTTCCCTCAGCAGTCACTCCACAGCCCGACCAGCACTGAAGCTCTCCCCTTGCTCCTTCACCCACACCCTCATGCCTCTTCAAGCACCCTGGTGCCCATCCAGGCCTGCCAAGGCTGCCCAGGGACTTTGGAGGTGCTCAGTGTCCATACAATGCTTATAGCAAGTCCTAGTGATGATGGCTTTTCAGACAGGTTTGATACTCCAAACCACCCAGGCTCAGGCACATGCCAGAGCTCTGCCTCCTTCAGGTCTGGTTGACATGGGCACTTCTGCAGTGGGTTGCTGGTCCACAGCAACCTGCATCCCTACATTGCTCTTTGGCTTTTCCTGATGTTTTGTGTCTTTGGCCTCAGCTTGCGGAGTTGTCGGGTTTTGCTGGGTGTCCCAGTAAGGGTGTTAACAAGCACACGCCATACTGGGGAGAGAATGACTCGCTCCCATGGACTCCAGACTTTAAAAAGAAAAAAGAAGAGGTAGACAAGTATAGTGGGAAATCTCATTATTTTAGGTTATTTTTGTTCCCTTGGCATACCCAGTCTCCTTCCAAGATGTTGGAACTGGTTCACCCTGCAGTTTGATTTGCCCTTGTCTTGGAATGCATCTCCATCTGTGAGATGTTTCTCAGCCCTGCTGTTTGCCAGTAGCTGTCATGTCCTGGCTTGCCCTGTGCCAGCTGCCCTTGCAGCCACTGCCTTGGCCAGCTCATGTGGGTGGGGGACAAGCTGACTAGCAGTGCAAATAAAGGGGATGAGAGGCTGCCCAGCTGGATGGGCACAGGTCTCCCCTATTGCTCTCAGTTGTAAGCTGGTCCCACTCACCAATGCACAGGGACTAACCCTATGTGCTCACCTTGCATAGACACAGCTCTGCTCAAAATGCTTCAGGGCTGCCCACAACTTCCTAAAACCTCCCCATCACCTCCTTCCCATCAGCCACCAAGTAACACCTGAGCACAGAGTTGGGCCACACCTGTGCCATTCACAACTCTCCTCACCAGCCCAGCAGGGAAAGAGGGAAGAAAAAAGAGCAGCAGGAAGGGGAGGGTGAGAGCGAGAGAGGGAGGGAGGGAAGGAAGGGTGTTGTATTTAGCAGCTATCAGGCATCTAGAACCAGAGTGGTTGGTGGTTAAGGGGGGAGAGGTTCACAATGTCCTCTGCAACTTCCACTGCCTCTTTGCCCAGTGGCTTGCGTGTCCTGACAACTTTTCCAGATGTGCTCCTCGTTCCTGAAATCGTGAGTGCTGGCTTTTTCCTAGGGGAGGGTAGGTGCTGCTTGGAGGGTTACCCAGAAGGTATCAAGCTCTAGGTATCTGAGGGAGATTTTGAGACAAAGCATGTGAATTGGGAACCCCACCAAGCCTTTGAGTCACAGGGGTCTGTGTGGGGGGCCCTGATGCCTATTAGCTCAACTTCAAAGAAAATCATAAGCCCTGAGCTGGTGTGCTGAAGCTTCCCTTTCATCTGCAGGGGATTTTTATAGTGCTTCGGGAAACCTTTTGTCATATCTTGCCTAACAAAACTGAAGGGGTTGCTGGAGAGTTTAAACTAGGTTGAAAATTTAGCCATTTAATAATTGGAAGATGATTTTAGCAGCTGATAGGGGCAGAGGATGAACTGTTTGCTGAAAGCAGGGAATAAAGGCTGGCTGAATTGAGTGCTCACAGCAACAAACAGCCTGGGCTGCTGAAGCTGTACTGCTCAGCAGCAGTGTTCCTGTGCTGGAGGTGCAAAGTATTGTACCTGCATACGTGAGAAACAGTGGGTGAGCAACAGGTGAACAACACACCTTGTAACTTCTTTTTCTGTTTCATGGTATTACAGTATGGAAGATTGTAATCTTAATGGATTTGGGACAGGTGATTAAAAGCAGTTGCTGTGAACACTGACTAAAAGATTGAAAGTTGCAGTTAGACCCCTCTTCCCGTGTGCCTTGACACCACCCATGAAACCTGCTGCTCTTAGAACAGTTTCAGAGGCTTTTTGGAAGACCCGAACACTTTCATGCAGCACTGAGGGGCTTGTGGGAGTGTTGTAGATTGGTATTCAGATTATTCTAGGCTAAAAACTTCAACTTTGCCATCTGGGACCAAATCCTTTGCTGTCACCCAACTCAGTCCACACTCTTGGGATCTACAGCATTTACTTCACTCCCCTACTGACAGCAGAGAAACAAAGAGGAATTGTGCTGAAGCAGGTATTGCCAATGTGCAGAGAAAAGCTTTGCTCCAGCTCCTCCAAATATGCTTTGAGGACTCAGTTTTTGTGCCCAGGCCCTGAGAGCCAGCTCCAGGTTCCTGCAGCTGCATGCAGGAGGGTGCAGTCTCTGAGGAGGTGCTGGCTGGGCAGACACTTGCCAGCCACCCCTGCCTAAAATGGCTGTTTCAGTGCTGGTTCTGAATGTGCTGGTGGCTGTGGCCAGCTTGTGGTATTGACTGTGTCCTGAACCGTTTTGTCTGTAATCCCTGTCTCCAGGGGATTTGGCAGGACACCTTGCTTAATGAGACAAAAATAAGCACCCTATCTTTTGGTTTGGGCAAAGTTTGGAAATGAGCATCCTAAAGGCTCAGGAACCACCCAGGGAAGAATGCTGCAGATCTGGATTTCTCCATCTCAGAAGGTGGGAGGTGTCACCAGAGGAGTTGCTATGGGGACTGGTTTATTGGTCAGGTCTCAGGCTTTGGGTGTTACAAGACACACCTAAACAGCAGCACTTCAGAAGACCTATTTTCACTCGGTTATATGCAAGCTCTGAAACACATTGTTGTATCAATGTGTGTAGTGGAACCAAGGAATTTTCACACAAATGTGGGGTAACGCAAATGATGAGACATTTGTCTGTCATAAACCTCTTCTTGCCACTTGCAAAATGCCTCCAAGGAAATGGAAACGCTATGGCTTGTATGAGTTGGCACTTGGATATTGTCTGGCCTGGGATACACTGGCAATCAGAATGGTCTTAAGAGTCAGTGAGGCCGTCTTGCTGCTGGACACTGGTTGCAAATCCAAGATTGGCCAGTGATGAGGGACAGGTCCCCACAGCAGCACCTGTCTCTGCACTGTGGGTTCAGCTGAGGGGCTTCTCAGGATACTGTATAGATAAAACTTTGCACAGGTTAAACATACAATTGGGCCAAGTGCATTTTAGTACAAAGACAGCACTTGCAGCTCAGATGTTTCGTGGCATTGGATATCATGCTCTCATCCCCTTGTGCAGGAATCTGGTGGAGGAAGGATAGAACCTAGATGTAGCTATCCTTCTGTTCCCCACCCCAACAGAAAACCCACAGCAAACTCCCAAGACTGGCTGAGAAGAATGGGGTTCCATCTATGACCAGACCGGCAGTTCAAACCTTACCTAGCTCTGGTGTAGCTGATGAAGGACAACCCAAATAGCTGGAGCAGCAATATAAGCTCCCCTTCCCAGAAGGATTTGAGAGCTTCAACCTTATTTCCTCTACCTCAGAGAGTAAAGCTGTCTGTGTTACCTCTCTTTAACCTGTTATTTTAATCTTTCAAGGTGACATTTGCATGTGAACCTTTATTAAGGCCACGTCTATAGCCTTCATAAAGCCACATGCCTGTGTTGTTTGTGCAGGTGAGTTGGGTTTCACACCACTCCTTTCAGGGATCTGCCTCACTGGGTGTGAAACAGGCATGTCCTTCTGAAGTAAGCCTCCCTGTTCATCAAAACCAGCATTCAGAAATACCTGAACCAGCCTTCTGGGCACACTTGTAGGAAGGGTGTGAATGGCAGTGACAGCAAGAGGCAGGGCTACAGAGAGGTGTGGGGTTTTTTTGTGGGTTGTTTTTTGTTTTATTTGGTTTTGGGTTTTTTTGTTTTTTTTTTTTGTGGTGGTTGTGTGTTGTTTTGGTGTTTTTCTGGCTAAAATCAGAGGCAGCTTCTACCAGCTAAAGAACCCAGTTTCAAGTGGAGGCTGTGAAGAACTCAAAGGCATCTACTGCCATGTGCAGTGCCAGAGGCATGCATGGCTTTTGGCTCTGCTCAGGATAAGCCAATTTATCCCATGCTCTCCCTCTCTCTCCCTTTTCCTTGCAGATCTTTGGAGGCCTTGTCTGGATTCTGGTGGCATCCTCGAAGGTTGGATTCCCCATGCTGCAAGGCTGGGTGATGTTTGTGTCTGTGTTCTGTTTCGTCATGTCCATCACCCTCCTGTGCCTCTATATCAGTGGGGTACACAAGGGCAGCAGCTTCTGGGTCACTTTGGTAAGTGGATGTCACAAACCTTAGGGCCTCTCTCCTCCTTGGTGTCACTGGTAGGTAATTGCCTCCTTTGCTCATGCTGCACTCCAAATCACAGGCTGGGGCTTGCTTGTGTGGGTTCCTTTTTTTCTATTATTTTACCCTTTCATGGTGTGATCCTTGTTTCTTAGGATGTCATCTGCCAGGAGACAGCAGCTCTGTTCTACCTCAGTGCTGCTGTGTTGGAAGCTGCCTTAACCTGTCACATTGGCCCTCCAGTAACGGTCATCTACCAGGAGAACATAGCTGCTGTGGTGAGTGCCTGGCAGGCAGAGAGGAAGGGAGGTGAAGAGGTGGCTGTGAAGCAGCTCTAAGGGCAGATCTTGACCTGCACCAATCATTTGGGGAGGGGGAAGAGAAACTAGTCATGGTCCTACTATACATGAATGTCTCCAAACATGCAAGAGTCAACAGAAACAGAATGCATCACGAGGTGTTTGCTCAGTGCAAGGAGCTCATACCATATAAAAAGTTAACTGGCTGGTGTGTTTTTCCACTGTAGGTGTTTGCATTCTTAGCTACACTGCTGTACGTGATCCATAAGGTGTTCTCGCTCCTGCGATGGAAATCATCCTAAAGAGCTTCCCCTCACACGAGTGGCTCCTGGTCATCCCAGGAGCATGAAAAGTGGATCAACAACTGCAGTTTCCAGGCTGGGTTTGGGTTTTCATTTCTAATATATGTATACTAGAAAGAATAAGATTTTTATGTGGGACAACAGAGAACCTGCAGATAAAGCTGTACCTTGGAACAATCTCTTTCCCTTCAGTCTCTTCTGGGTTTGGTGCATTTTGATGCTGGTGATTTTGGTGTCCCAAATAGGACAACATCCAGCTTCTTTTAAAAACTGTTATCCTTTTTAACAAATTATAATTTTTAGACTATATAATGTTGGGTTCAAAATGCTGATATCTCCTTGAACCACACCTTTATGCCTCCAGGGTTACTGCTGCTATCAGGGGAATCCTGAACAACCAGCATGAGTGTGAAACCAGGTCATCTTAATTGCTGTGCAGCCATGTAAGCCTCTTTCCCTCCCTGCTGTGCTGAAAGAACATTTTCATGCAGATTCCAGAATTGCTATCTCTGACTAGTGATGAGAAATGGGGACAATATTTAACTAGCCTCAGGAGCAACAAGAGTTCTTGTAACCCCTGAAGGGTGGTGCTGAATTATGAGGCACAATAAAGATGTTTGCCGTGATTTTGCACATAAGACAAGTAATTTCTGGTGGTTTCCCCTTACTGCAGAGAGGGACACAGCCCCGTACAGCCCCAGGAGCACAGCACTGGAGCAAGGCCATACCAAGGGAGGAGGCACAGACTTGGTATGAAGGGGAGGGGTTTTCTGGCAAGGGGAACCAGGGCCTAAACCAGCTGCAATTCCTCTAATTGATGATGTTCACCTGAATGCTTAAATCACTCCAGAGTATTACCCTGAGTGAGGGTGCTGGTTTTGGCTGGGATAGTTTTCTCTGTAATAGCCACTATGGGGCTATGTTTTGGATTTGTGCTGAAAAGAGTACTGGTAATTCAGGGATGTTTTCATTGCTGCTGAGCAGGGGCTTGCACAGAGTCAAAGCCTTTACTGCTTCTCACCCCATCAGCAACTATGCTGGGGATGCACAAGAAGTTGAGAGGGGACACAGCTGACCCCAGCTGGCCCAAGGGATGCTCCATCCCATGTGACATCATGCCCAGCAATAAAAGCTGGGTGAGGAGGGAAGAAGAGGAGGGTACTTTCAGAGCTGTGGCATACCCATCAATGGGGGTGTAGTTCTACTTTCCTGGAGGTGGCTGAACAACTGCCTGCTAAGGCCATGGAGAAGTGGTGAATTATTTCTTTGCTTCACTTCTGTGCGTGGCTTTTGCTTTACCTATTAAACTGCCTTTATCTCAACCCTCAAGTTTCCTCACAATGTGAGGAAAACACATGTGTTTTCACATCTCAGAGGTGCCTAATAACCAGCAGTACCAAATTAGCCCTTCAAGCCTGTGGGGAAAAAAATTAGTTCTATTTTAGTCTGAAGTTTCTGGATAAAAACAAAGATAGACAGAATGAAAGTAAAATTGACTTAGAGGCACCTCTGTTCTTTCAGCTCCAGGGAGTACTTTTGAGCTGTGACCACACCTTTGTGTTGAAGCTCTTCAATGGCTGTATGAGGAAAATTCTGATTTTTAAAAAATTCTTTCTTCTTTGCTGAAAAACAGCCTGACCTGTTTTGCTTTTGTTAATAGGACAAGAAACCTTTTCAGAGCAGGGAGGGAACTCACAGCCAGTTTGGACATTGGCACTTGCTGCTGAAGGTTTAATCTTCAGCTCCTGAAACTTGTTTCAACATCATGTTATCATGGGGTTGGGTTTGTGTGTCAAGGACTGATGGCCAGATTTTCCCTGCTTCTATTTAATTTAGCCTTAAACCACAAATACACCTTTCTGTTTGGGTCCATTTAAAAGGCAGGCATTTGTGGTCATATCTTGGACCCTGGGATGTGCTTTCTCTGTCCGCCTTCTGCACCCAGGTGTGGCAAGCACCTCTCCATGGTGACAGTCCCCTCACATCTCTGTCTCTATGCCAGTTGCAGCCTATGTCTTGGCAAGGCTTTCATCTCTCTTTTTTTTTTATCTGCCTTGCCTCACCTTTGCTTCTCTTGTTCCTGCCACACACCAGTTCATACCAGACTGCACTAGTTCAGCTGCTTGTCTCTTTCCTTCTGGCCCCACCTGGTTTGGTGAGATCCCTTCCTCCCAGCATTTCTGTAACCTTCCAAACCAGCACTGGGAAAAAAAAAACCAGCCGGGTGCTGCTGGAAGGGGAGTTTTCTTCTGCCCAGCACAGCTGGGGAGTGGGCTGAGACAAGATTTGGGATGTGACAGTGGCAGAGAAGCTCTGGCACCTGGGCCAAGTCTTTGCCTGGTGAGGGGTGGACAGAGAGAAGGGCCAGCACCAGGTCAAAAGCATCCAAATAAATTGGTACAACACCAACCTGCAACTTTGAAACCCTCCAAGCATGGCCCCAAATTCAATCCCAACTGGCTGCACAGCTCACAGTGAATTAATGTCCCTGTTTGTTACAGGGCCCCTGGAGCCCAGGACAGTGACACTGTGAAGTGTTGCCTTGTTGTGCCAGGCTGCTGAATTGCACCCATCAGGTGTCACATGAGTTGCAGCAATAGCCATCTTCCCTGTGTGGTGGGAAAGAGGAAAAAAGAGAAGAAGAAAATGAAAAAAAGCACCCTGAGGCCTCCATTGCTTATGAGATGCCCAGCCCTTCTAACATCTCACCCTAGGATGGCTCCTCACAGCATGAGACAACTGGTTCTGCTGAGTGCTGCTTGCACATAGTTGGCCCTTGCCCCTTGAAGGTTGTTGACCACATGACTCCTGCTGCCCCTGCTTGAGTGCTGCTCCATCCCAGGCTCTGCATTTGCTCAGCCATTTCCAGATTCCCCTAGTGTGTCGTCTCTTTGTCACCAGCATCTTCCTCATGCCATTTTGTTAATCCTCTCCATCCCTGGGATTGGAGCATTTTTAAACAGCCACACTTATCCCTTTTTTTTCAGAGCACTTTGACTCCCCATTCACATTGTTAGTGAGCCTACTGCATCCTCCCAGCCACCACCAGACTTCAATCTGTACTGTAATGGGAGTTTCCAGCTCTGCTCCTCTCCCCCAGCTTCCTCCCACAGGCATCTACTCTAAAAAATCAGGCAATTAGACTTTAGTTCAAACAAACTATCCCCTTGAAGGCAAGCAAAACTTCAGATCCTGTGATAAAAGCAAGATTACAGACATATCATTCATTAACTGTGTCCAGATTGCAATTTTGGTTGCTCTGGTTTAATTAGCTTCTTAACTGCCATGTTAGCTATTTGTATATTGGATACCTTGCCTCCAGTGCTGCAATCAGTTAGCAGCACTGCCATCTCCTGAACTGCAGGGGAATTTGGCTGAAAGCAAAGAAACAATAAGAAATTATAGCCATTTCCATGGGAAATGCAGAAGTTTCTGCTGTTTCTCCTTTTACAGTCAGCTTTAGCTGTGAATGATGAGCAGACTGTATGTTGGGGAGAACATCTACACTACACTGTTTGGATTAATATGGGCAAACCTGGGGAAGCCCATAAAGATGCCTTCTATGGAGGGATCAAAGCTCCATGTTGACCTGTGGCAGTCTGACTGATGGTTGGCTTGGTCTGTCTTCCCTTCCCCTCTCCTGACCCAGCTATGGCCTAGTCCCCACCTCTGATCTTTGCCCTGAGACCACGGCCACCTCCTTCTCCTTGGTCTTCTTTAGAATCTCTGGTCAGAAGCTGGTGTATATCTTGGACATGCTCCTTTTTAATCCTGTCAGCTGTAGCACCTTCTGAGTTTTGGGTGGGGTCCAAAACTCTCTGTGCTCAGTACAAGAAAGGAAGAGAATTAAGTTAATTCTTATCCCAGCACATGTGCAGAGGAGAGTACCCTAAGAAAGGCTGTATTGCAGGTTTTGGACCAGACTTCCAATGCCAGTCAAAAACTGCAACATCCCACAGGACACTGAGGTGGCTGTCCTCAGAGAGCTCTGTTTGTTTTGGTGACCTCCCCAGCTTGCATGAAGAGCATGTGCATAGCTCCAGCTGTTCCCCACCCTCACCCCATCCCCCTTCCCCTCACCCAGAAAACACACAACTTCTACTTTCTGATTTCACAGTTCCCCCACCATAAAGAGTAAGCCCAGGGAGTGAGATGGAGTGTGCACACACCACAGCCACTACTGCTTCTTTCAAGATCTCCCACTTGCATTTTGAAAAAAAAAAAAGACCCCAACAAACACACACTGAACTCATTCTGAGGATTCTTTATCACTTTCACAATCTTATATTTTCAGTAGTTTCAATGAGCTCATGTAAGAAACATGGGATCTGTTGATTAAACATCACCTTCAGGAACTGAGTAAATACATGCTTGAAACAGTGACATTCACTAGCTGTTTCCATCTCAATGTCCCTGGTCAAACAGTGGAGAGAAGAGCTGTGGGAAAGTGTTACTGAATGGTAGCCATGGGAGCACCCATCTGAATGCCATGAGAGCTGCTGGTGCCCTCCTCTGAAATGGAAGCCTAGACAACCTGTCCATTTGGGCTGGGCTTTCCCAGTTGCATCTCTGAGCACAAGAGACAGAGGTACCAAAGCTTTTACCATGCTGCCCGTCTGACGCTTGCCCAGGGAGACCTCTTCATACCCTGAGCTTCTTTCACCTCGCTCCACTCCAGCTTTACGTCTGGAACCTCATCCTCGGGCTCCGGCTGCTGGCGGACAGTCCCCTCGGGCAGTGCCACCACGATGGGCAGAGGGCCCTGCTCCTCACGGAACTCCACCACGTAGAGACCCTTCTGGTTCGCCAGCTGCTGGTGAGTCTCCTGGGAGCAAGAAACAGAAAAGACAATGAAAACCACCATGGAAAACGTTGGTTTAATTTAGGGCAAATTCTACAAGGTATATGGGTTAGGAAAACAACCAAAAAGGTTACTAATAAACAGTTTAAATGCTGAGTAAATTAAAGTACTTGTTAGGCTCATCTTCATGGGTTAAGCTAATGAGCTAACTGCATAAACAGCATCAATTCAGATAGCTAGACTGCAGATCCTCTAGGCTGACATTGTAATGCTAGTGTAACTTGCTTCTAGCCAGATCTGGCCAGAATAGATACATCCTGCTAATAAGGATCCTTAATAGCACATCTTGCTAATAATGCATATTGTCAGGCTAGCAACGTGCAGTAATGTTTTTATTTCTTTATAGGGATACACATTTTGCTTTGACAACGGCAAAGTGCTTATTACTACCCTGACAGGTAACGTCAGCAACTATTATTATATGAATTTAACATTATTTTCAACTATAGTTCTTCCTCACATACAAGTTGTTAACATTCAGGTTTTACAGACTAAGTGTCTACTGGGAACAGGAAATTTTTCCCATTCAAAGCAGTCAAGAAAATACATCTTTCAAAGCAATAATCTATATGGCCAGGCCCTACATCTATTCTTCTACTCATTCTGTGAAAGACTTCTCAGAGCCAAAGCACTGAAAAATGTATGAAAGACTTCCTCAAGTCTGATTAACCTCAGGTACTGATAAGCATCTGTAACTATCCCATTAGGCAAAGAGAATCACAACACACTCTCCTCTTGAGGCTAAAATGAAAAAGCTGGCTGAGGTGGGGTGACAGATTTGACAGCTACAGCTTTACAGGGTTATATTGGGAAGTGAGCAGCTCAATCCTGGCACCTACCAAGACTCTACGACCACATGAGATAACAGGAATTTTGAAAGGAGTGACTCATCCTAAGGCTCAAAGGAGTCAGATGAAATGCTGCATGTTGGATCTTTCCATCAACTACAAGCAGCTGGCTCAGACAGAGACATCTCCATCGTGAGCACTTGGGAGTCAGAGGAAATGACACCATTGCCCTGACTTACTTCACAGATGTTAATTATACTGGTGGCAGGAGCAGCTGTCATGCTCAGTCCTCAGGCAATGAAAACTTAGAATGCAGACAAACAAGCAGCAGCAACCAAAGCTGGGCCACAACTTCTCCTGCCTGTGATTTTTTGTCTCATCAAAAATGCTACAAATGAAATCCCAGAAATTCAGATGCCTCCTGGAGGCACCTGCACGTGGAACAGGCAGAGTTACAGACAACTGGCTTTTACTGGACAACTTCATACACTGTGGAAGAATTACTGACACACTGGTTTTTGTTTGCTCCTTGGAAAATTACTTCACTGTAAGCCTAGAATATAAACTGTTTGACCACCAACTATTAAAATACCGATCCCATTCTATCCCCTCTGCAACCTACCTGTTGTGTCAAGCCTTTAAAGAGAGCTCTAGTAATGTTGATCAAGTTTTTGGATCCAGAAACCTTGGCATACATGTCTTTAATGCCAATTAGTTTGCAGATGGTGATGATAGCTCGATGGCAATGAAGACCATAGCCTAGGGGGGAAAAAGTGGTTAGTTGTAAGCATACAGCTTAGCTAAGGGAGAAAACCAAGGCCTCTTCTCAGTTATTTTTGTTACCTAGTATGTTAGAATACATTATTTCTTTAAAATGACAAAACCATTCTGGGAAGATGATTCTTCCCAGTCTTTGCAGCCATGCTAATGTAAAGAGCAATAATGCACAGAGCTGCTGGGAAAGAGGGCAAGTGCCCTCTGGTACTGGTGTCTCTTGCTGCTTGCAGGCCTTTGGGTAGCCAACTAAAACCTACCCCATTTTGATTTTATTTGGCTCTTGGTACACAAAGCTTTGAGCAGTGAAAGTAGGATGGGAACTGCCTGCAAATGGAGGGTGTCACTGCAACCACTTAGACCAAATTCACCCTTTGCAGTTGACCTCCAAAATGTGAACCTGTTACTTGCATTCTGACTCAGCAACAGAAATTCACCAGCTTCACTGTCAACACAAAATATAACAGCCACCAGCCATGAAAAGTTTTGCTTTTCCCCTTCACCCTACCAAAGCTGGCAGAATGCTCTGCATGAGCAGGAGAGGAAGACAGCACAGACTATCAAGGTGCTCTGCAGAGACATAACTTCCTTTCCCCTGGTCCAGCAACTGGCATGAATTGCATTTCATTATTACATTAGTGGCACAATGTGTCCCTTCAGGACAGGGAGTGGAAATAAAGAAGGTAACAGAATCATTGGAAGTAAAACTACATTGGAAAGACAGCATATATTGCTAGAAAAAAAATCAACACTATTTTAATCAAAGAACAGGTAAGTGCTGTGACACCAGTTTGCTTTCAACTTCCTGTTGAAAGCATTAAGATAATAAAAAAAATGTTGTGTTTGCCTGTGGGAAACCACAGGCCAAGTTACAAACCTTGTAACTGTAGCAACTTGAAATCTGTAGGTGAGTGGGGAGGAAAGAAAAACATTTTTCAAAATCTACAGAGGCTTGCATGTCATCTGCACCCACCTCCATCAGAGAGTGTCATATTAGCTCCAGTGTGTAACTGCAGCTCATTAGTATTAATTGTAAATGGTTTCTTGGACTTGACAGATTTTAATGAAGGAGTTACTTTTTGAGGAGTCTAATTATGCTCTCATGCCCCAGAGAGTTTTGATTCACATGGCCTAGCTCTACTGTTCTTTAAAGATTGGTTTGTGATAGTTCTAATGTATCTTACTTAAAAGCTGAAATGCCAGTTTACAAATAGTCCACTCTTCAGGAAAGTCTTCTTGCTAAGTAAATGGAAAAAAAGCCCACAACTGTTCCAGTGCTGCATGTTTTACTGTGCCAGTATGTCCCTTCTTTTAACCTATAATCAGAAAATAAATTATAACCATCTAAAGCCATTTGTTCTGCCAATTCAGAAAAGACTGTTTTCTATGCTACAAGGCAAAGTCAATTACATGACTGACCTCTGAAAAGCTGCCTGTCAAAGTTTCATTTTCTGTACTTAATGCATTTAACTTCTGGCATTTTATTCTTGTTTTTCTCCCATCTTATCTCAAATGTATTCCAAAAAATATAACAAAATTCAGTCCAAAGACAAAAACAAAGGATTCCAATTGCAAACTCCAGCTATGAATCACAGAATGTTAGGGACTGGAAGGGACCTAGAAGATCATCTAGTCCAACCCCCCTGCCAGAGCAGGATCACCTAGACCAAGTCACC
>JAOEGS010000619.1:0-11059 GCA_025447755.1 Corythornis vintsioides | reverse complement strand
AAAAAAAAAAAAAAAAAAAAAAAAAGACCAAGGTATTAAAGTAATTTGTTCCAAAAATCCAGTTTGGTGAGAAAAGAAAAACAATGATTTTTCCCAAGACGTAGTGACATCATAGAAGATAAGTTATCAAATTAGATAGAAGGGATAGTAAAAGATATTCAAGGCTTCTTCATCTAAGGACTTTATATTAGACACAAAGCAATAGAGTATAGGATTTTTTTGAGTGTTTGTGGTGACACATAAAATGCAGTAAAGCTGTTGAGATGAAATATGAGTTTGTAAGAAAAGCTAGATCACTTAACCAGTCCTTGTCTTATGTTTGAATGGATTGCAGTTTTAATGAAGAAGTCTTCACACATGTCTTGCAAACACTTTAGGCTGATAGTTTCCAAACCTCTGAAAGGCTTTACCTTTTTACAGCCAATAAGCATTTCAACAGAATATTGTCTTATGCTTTTTCACTGAACAAGTTATGAGTGCTTTGGTGATTTAGTGAGCGTATACCTAGTTGATGCAATGAAAAGCAGAATTTTTAACATGAACTGATGTCAAGTCTTTGACTCAGATGGGGCTTTTAGGTAAATAGCATCATAAAAACTTACACTGACAGCACAAAACTCCCTGCTTTCATGTTCTAGCAAGCCAGCACAACCATTCTCCTCACCAGGCAAGGCATATGCCCCATGAGAGCATCTACTGACTAATCAAGCCTGACATTTTGAATAGCTGTCACACTTTTAGGATACTTTTTTTTTCTGCTCTTTGAAAAAACTTTGTCAGTCTTCTTAGAAGAAAGTGTACAAAGACTGTTCTTCAATTATAACAAAGTTTCCATGCATTGAGTGGGCAAAACTCCTCACCTGTATAGTGACAATAGAATCAAAATTCTTAGGACTTAATGGTAAAAATCATTTATATGCAGCTGTTTAAAAAGTAATTTGGGTTGATATGTCACTGGGTACTTCCTCAAATCCTTTTCATCATTATATTATATGAAAGTGTAGTCCAATCAGTAATTACCTGCTTTTTCTGAGTCACTGTTATGCATATCAGTGCTGGCTGATTCTTTCACTTCTTTCCTGCTTTCTGTAAAATTGAATTAATCATGCCATCATCATAGATTATATTTTATTAAATATGTGTAGGTATATCTTTGTGTGTGTATATATATATCCTATGCCATTATACATCTACATTTATATATATGTGTGTGTGTGTGTGTGTGTTCATCCATGGAATGAATGAACTTCAAATCAATGTTTTACTGAGTGGTGGTTGTTCTTTCTGGTATGAGAGATGATTACATAACCCTTTGCCAAGATACTGTGGAATAATGTCTTTGTGGTTTCCATGAAATGCTAGCCCACATTGGCTTGCAAGACTATAGCCACAAAGTTCAAACATTCTGAAAATAAGTCTGTAAATGGCTTTCCCATATTGTATTAATTTTCCCCTTCCTGTGTCTTTTTTTTGGGTGATGTTTTTGTCTTCCTGTTCATGATCACAATATATCTACTTATAACAAAATTTGAAGGGTGAGTGTAGGGAGGATGGAGCCAGACTCTGCTCAGTGTCATCCAATGACAGGACAAGAGGCAATGGGAGTCAGCTGGAGCACAAGAGGTTTAGGGTAAACACAAGGAAAAACTTCTTCAAAGTAAGGGTGACAGAGCTCTGGAACAGGCTGCCCAGGGAGGTTGTGGAGTCTCCTTCTCTGGAGACTCTCAAGACCTGCCTGCATCTGTTCCTGGGTGACAGTCTAGGTGCCCCTGCTCTGGCAGGGGGGTTGGACTAGATGATCTAGGTCCCTCACAACCCCTAACATTCTGTGATTCTGTGACTGTTGAGTGCTTCTTTGACTATATGCAGAGCTTCTCATTACTGGAGAACTTTGTCTGCAAATTATTTTTGTCACTTGTATTTTGTTTCTTTACAGTATATTTTTCTGCAGGTGCCACACTAGTTTATATTTCTTTCAGTCTTTGAGTTATGAGTTCTGTCACTGCTGAAAATGTATAGCATCTCTTGTAGTGTGTGAGCCACAGTGTGGTCACTCCTGCTTTAAACAGGGAAAAAGTTTTTATCTCCTTGTGACTCCCTTTGGCCTCTTTGCAGAGAAACAGCATTTAGAAGAAATCTGAAGACCATGACTGCAAATTACTATAAACTTTGTTATAAAGCAAAATGAACTTAAATACTTCAAGCTTCCATATGACTAAACAGGAGTCCTAGTCCATTATCTTTATAATTCTACCTGCTAATGAGTTCTGTGACCTGCTCCCAAATCAAAATTGCAGTTTATCAGTGTTAGTGAACCTTTATCACTTTTCCCTTAAGTTGATGTTCTGAGCCTTTGGGCTTGAGGAGTGTTGCTAAGAGAGATGCTTTATAAAAGAACTATTAGTCTTGTGCAGCCTCAGGTTTGACGACCTGGGAGGTTACCAAGGCCATTTGCCAGTATCATTTTGCATTCCTTAGTCATCTCATTCAGCAGCCAAGGAAAGATATCATACCTATGCTAGTTTTCTTACAAACCTGTGAGAGATTATGGAAAAATATTTTATTGCAGACTGAAAGAGGGCATTTCATCTAAATGTTTTATTTTTATACTATTATGTTTCAGCATTGGTGAATATGTTCGTATACAACAGTATAGTTGTCAACAGTAGTTGACACAAAAATATCTGCTTTTATATTAATCAGCTTAAGGAGTTATTTATTCAAACACTCAGAAGGTAGAAAAAATGCAAACATGAAGATACACTATTCTATGAGCTGAATTTAAAACTGCAGTTGGTTTTTGCAGTGAAGTACAGATCCCTGATTTTAAGAGTGAGAGGCAGAGGAGAATTCTTGACGTTTTGATTGGAATAATGTTGGGTACAAAGAAAACTTTTCCATATCTCTGAACACGGACATTTTTCAAAAGGACAAGAATGCATACTCTTTAAATATTAGATAACTGTGTCAGCTGTTCCTTTTGTGCATGCTCAGTATTTTGGTATTACCTAGGCTTAATTTACTGCATTACTGAATTTTAAACTTACTATTTTCTGGATTCAGTTTCTTAATAATGATAGTTTTGTGACATTGTTCATTTCAACTTTCTGCTTCTCTTTGGGAAGCACTACTCTACTGGAAAGTAGCATTAGGATTTCATGACAAGAGCATGTTATCCAAGACAGTCAATTACAATAGTAATTTCTCACAGATGTTTTAACCTAGTGAGTTTAAATTGATATCCAAGTAAGTTTTAAAAGACTCCACAAAATGGATGTGTATCTCTACATAATATTATCTTTCTGACAGTACAACTTATCTGTAAGGAAACACCATATGGCTTTAACTCCTATGAGATGGCACCACTGTGTAGTAGATGAGTTTCTGTAAAGCTGAATAGCAAAACCTCAATGCACCATGCTAAAAGGCATATGTGAAGAAACCAAGAGTATTATAAACACAGGTGATGGCCTGGCAGGCTTTTCTGGAAGCATCACCTGTCCTATCAAGATGATACATGATGAATAGATATTGGCTGTAGACCTTCTTCCTTACTTTGTGCTTGGTGATGTTTATATTGCTCATACAGTTGGGTTCTTCAGTAGTACAATTAATAATGTTGTCAGTTTTGACCTCTAAAGACCTATACAGTAAATTACATTCTCCAGTGCTTTATATTAGTCAGTTGACTCTAAATCCATGGGAAACACATGTATTATAAGATAAGGTTTCTTTAAAGTTGCGTTTCCCAAAGGGCTGCCGTAGCAGTTGACATATGGCCTCATGTTAAGTGTAAAAGTTAGCACTGTAGAAAATCCCTTTCAACTTGCATGAAATATATGAAGAATTGACTTAAATGAGAAATAGCACAAAGAAATTGGACTAGGGGTATTTCTTCTAGGGTCATGGAGAGATATGTTTTTTTACCAGATATTCAGTGAGTTGCTTGTGCCTTAGCTTTTGCAAAATGATGCCTTGCCACTTTCACAGAAATATTTTGGTGTTTGATATTTGCTGAAATATCTTATTTGTGGAAAAATGTGATCAATGTTGAAATGCTTCCACTGAGGAAAAAAATGTTTTAGAAGAGGAAGAAAACAAGCTTCTTATTTGACCCAATTTTTCTTCTTTAAATGCAAGTAGCAAGGTCACCAGAAGTGAGTTTAGCACTTATTTCTCTTGAGTCTAGCTGATGACACTTTTAAATGGGTGACTCTTCAGGTGAGACATCCTTGCCTTTGCCAAAAATAAGATTCCCTTGTGGTAATATGGAGAATATGCTATTTTGCTAATCCACCCTGGATGTTGGTTGACTATTGATGCCTTCTCCCTCCCACACCTCACTTTTGTATGTATGCAGGAATTTATATATATATCAAATATCCCAACTGTGATTTCTCTACCACTAGGACAATATTTTCCAGTAGACTGGTTTTAGAATTTAACTCCAAATGAAATCTGATCCAGTATCCAGGCTCTCAGCTATGCAATCCCAACACTACACACTGTCAAACTATTCTGAATTATGCAACCATTGCAAGGTTTACTGGAAAAGAGCATAGAAAGAATATCTCTCTGCCATATCTGTTACCATCATTCTTCTTCATTGCTGATATTGCTTGGGAAAACATAGTGCAGAACTTCATTGCTCCCACCCTTTTCACAGAACTAATGGAAGTTCTCTTTGCAGAGCAGGGAAAGATGGAGGAAACCCTTAAGGTAATGAGACTGGGTGCTTACCTATTCCTTGCTGATGTATTTTTTGATAGAATGGTGTAATTACCTTGCATGATGTGATTGTGAAGGCAGAAGTATATCTTCAAGATGTCAAGAATAAAAAGGCACTGAAAACTAGGAAAAGACTTGACCTTGAAAAGTGTGAAATAGTTGAGGAAGTATTCCTACAGGTCTTGCCAGGTTGCTCTCTGTTGAACATTCTAATATAGTCAAGAACTTTAAGCCTTCATGTGCCCCTTGTAGCCACTAAGAAAAAAGACCTCCATCATGCTCTGAACTCACTGAGCTCAGACAGTCACAAGACTTGCAGTATGGAAAACAGAACAGATAACATAGATAAAAGTATGTCATGCTCTGAATTAATACTGTCTATTCACCTCAAACAATGTGTAGTTTTCATGCTACCTGTTAAAAATGAGTGTAGAGGATACCAAGTTCATTGAGGTGTAAACAAGTACCATACACTTAAGTAGAAACACAATAATAATTTATTATAAATAATATAAATCTTCATAGATTTATATGATGATATAAGTAGATGGATGAATGGATGAGGGGAGGGCAGTGGATGTGGTAATTCTTGACTTCAGCAAGGCTGAAGAATAGAAGATTCATAGCAGGTAGGAATAATATACTGTAATGTCATGGTGAAAATATAGTCTGTTTAGGATGTCCACACAGTTTAAAGCACAGTAAAAACAGGTTAATGTAACTGATGGGGAATCTTATTAATGTTTACCCACCTGTCCTGGGTGATCCTGCTTTGGTAGGGTTTGGACTCTGATCTCCAGAAGTCCCTTCAAACCTCTACCATTCTATGACAACTTTATAGACAAATCAGTTATTATAATTACCATTACAATTGACAGCTCATTTCAGTATTTTTGTTTGTGGGGTTGGTTGTTGGTTTTGTTGGTTTGTTTTTTTTTTTTTAGAGGGTGGGGGGAGAAGGATGGTGAGGGCCCAGGGAGGGCATGCAGTAGAGAGGACAATGGGTGATTGCAATCTTCTTCTGACTATAGGAATGGATTCTGTTCTACTCATTCACTATAAATATATCTCGCTGCGCAGGCCTTTCAGTAAAATGCTTCAGATCTGAACTCTATCACTCCATTGACTTAACTTTGCAATTCAAAACTAATGTGCTGTTCCACTCTCTAAAGGCACTCCTAATGGGCAACTTTCAAATTGTTTAGATGCCAGGTAATTTGTTACAACCTGAATTTCCTCTTCTACTTAATGGCTGAAAGTTAAATGTTTGCCATCAAAAACCAGTGGTCTGTTGAGCAGTGATCCATGTGAGAACAGTGAACCTATGTCTCTGCAAATTTGTTAGTCATCTGTGAGGCAAAGCTGACCTTGTAATGTCAAATCCCATTTAGAGCTGATGAATAAGTTGGAAAGAAGGTACTTGATATCTTCTGAGCAATATTAAAAAATACACTGTTGTGCAGAAGGATGAAAGCCTCAGTAAATTAATGTGGAGATTCTGGCCTTTCCAAATAATTTATAGTTGAATTCTGTCTTAATAAAGGTTGTAACTTCAGTAAACAGTTCCAGAGCAGGGATACTACCATATAAATGCTTGAAGCTGTAGCCTTGACCTTCTGTGTGCACTATATTCTGAGTGATCTTTTCTTAAACCTCATTAGTAGTTTTGTTTTCTAGCCACTCAAAAGTGGTCACTTGCATCATTTTGTTAAAACACCAGGTTGAAATAGAAATGTCATATATCAGACTGCATTTTAATAAAAAATTCAGCTTTTTTCTAACCTGTATTTTATTTAAATTCTTACTCGTTGGTTATAACCCACAAGAGCACCTAGACCCAGAGTCAGGAATCTGGAGCTGGTGCCCTGTGAAACAACCTGTGTTAACATTCATGATTAGTCTTTCTCTTTCCTGGTAGGTAACTGTTGTTGTCACTCCATTCACTCCCCTAAATGTCAGTTGAGAAACTTTAAGGGTTTCCAGGCTTTGATCTTCAAGATTTACCTCATAAAGCTTGCAGTATGTTGCATAGGATAGGTATCCACTTTAATTGGCTAAACTAGTAGACATTGCTGCTGCTTTAACATTAGTTTCTGCATAATTGAAATTAAGTTTGAAGGATTTTTTTTTTTTCAAATCTAAACGAACTGTAAATATTTAGGTAAACAAGCTTTCAGCTGTAGGTCTTGCACAGGCTCTAAGCAAATACAAGAAAGATCTCCATCCACTCTCCTGACAGAGTGTCACTGCACCTTTTTACACACAAACCCACCTGCTACACCCAAGGTAGGATTTGAAATAAAAAACAAAGATTCTTTTGAAAGGCAGCAACAATTGATTAGAATTGTCAGAGACCAGTGAAAGGGACAGTTTCTAGGTATAAAAATAGGATGTGACTGTGATGGTTGTGTGTACTAATATATTTATGAGTTTCCCAGAAAGATGACCAGACACTTCATCTGTGCCTAATGCAATTTCATGCAGATTCTCACCAGTTGTGACCTCTTTGCATTGCTCCAGAATGTTATGCCTGAAATAGCTTCCCCTCTTCATCCCCATATTTTTATTAAGCTTCTTCTGTAGCCAAAACCTACAAAATCTAACTATGCACACTGTGAAGTGCAATGCTTTCTGATGAATTTAAGAGGAGCCAAAAACCAGGCTCCAATTAGACAGCTTGCTATCTCACCATGGAGAGGAGACAGCATGTAAACTACCCGTATGCATTAATTATAATCTCCTCCCCTACCTTCAATCTTTCCTCTTGCCAAGTTTCTCCCCTAACTGAATTGTCCTGCTCTTCCTCTGTGGAAAAGGAGCAGTCATCTGGTGTTTGTGGTGAAGACTAAGGGGTTTTCCCCATGAAGTTAAAAAGAGATGGGCATAACCCAAAAAGGCTGACCGTGAGGACACTTCTTTTTTTTTTTTTTTTTTCTTTTACATAGTCATTGGAGATTAAGAATGACAGTGGGGAGCAATTAGTGTTTTCATAAAACTTAGACCTAGGGCTGAAGAGAGAGGAAGCAATTTGTCTGTGGTAAGCCTCAAGAGTCATAATTTCCCTGTTTGTGTTTCAGTTCAGAGGAGTGCCATCCTGTTGTTTTATAAACTGTTTAATAAACTGTAATGTTTATTAACAGTAATCCATTAAGATTGTCTCCTTTGAGACCTTTTCTGTACAGTCAGTGCTCTGCACTTCAACTAGGAGCCCAGTTTTATTTTCCTCTCATTGTTTCTTGCTTTCACACCCATTCAGAAACTTTAATGTTTTCATCTGAACTTTTATATTGTTCTGCTCAAAGAGCTCTTAAAGCTATTTAGCTCCAACCTCTGCCAGCTCCAACCTTGCCATACACATATTTTAGATTTTTTTTTTTTATGTAAGCCCCATAGTCAAAAATTGTAGCAACTCAATTTTCTTGCTAGGAAGTGGGAAGATTAGCTGTGCTATGTCATGTGGTGGATTGGGGTGGGAGGTAGTACAGGTGGCCATAACAACTGCAAAGGGTTTATTATATAAGGCACTGCTCATTTTTAATAAAATTGTCCTTGAAACCCAGCTAGACCAGAAATTAATAGGAAGCTTGCAATGATTTTTTTTTTCTCAGTAAAGCACTTTGGATTTTCACATGGTGAAAATCACTTTTCAGTGCATCTAAACTGAATCTTATTTTAAAACACAGTTTTTAATTAAAGTTTGAAATTCTGAGCCTGCTGCTAGTACCTGATATCTTGCTAAAAGGTCAAAACACTAGTGGCATTAATGAAAATCTGATCTAGAAGATTATAAATGTTCAAATTGTGTTTTAGTGCTGGTTTATCGTTAGGAAGGTCTGCAGCTATTCCTTGCTAAAGGCAGGCTTAGTGATCAAAGTGAGGAGCTTTTTCCTGGACATAGCTGTAGTCATAGGCAAGCCAGGCAGTTTCCCAGGGTGGGTGGGTATGGGGAAGGGGCAAATGGTTGTCTGTGGTCTCAGCTGCCTCCTTTTAGGAAGGGGGGCTTCAGCAGCCCCAGCATAGCTTTCACAGTGGTGTGGTGGGCAGAGTCAGGTCAGTGACTAAGAAGCAGATCGTGCTCTTACCCCTGGAGACAATAGGAGCAAAAAATACCCATCACTGTCTGAGCCCCATGACATCTTCTGAGTTGTCCTTACCAAAAAACCAGGAACTGCTTGATGTGACTCATGGCCCTTATTTATGTGACAATAATGATTTTGCCTTTACTATTGGAAGGCATTGAACTGGCTTGATTCTGGTTGTATCTTGAAATGTAAATCTGAAGATCCTAGAGCTGCTTTACTGCAGCTGACTTTGATAAAGGGGGACATTGGAGCAGTAGACATTTGCCAGAGGAGAGATGAGCTGTGCTGCAGCAGTTCTCAGAGTGGCATTGAAGTGAGTAGAAGAGGAGGAAATGCAGTTCAGAAGGTTTGAAAGACCTCACAATAGAGAGGTAGAAACAGCTGTTGTATTGTGTGGGGTTGGCATTATTCTCTTCTAAGCTCCTGAAGCATACCAGTATTGCACCTCCTGGCTCTGGAGGATATCTGAAGTAAAACAGAACAATGAACTTTCCACAACAATTTATGTAACTGAGGTGTTGCCTGAGCCAACAACTTCAAGTTGCTGTTCTGTGGGGGCAGGCAAAGGACAAGGCTCTGTGGCACAGAGGAAGACGTTAAGGAGGCCTCAGAGCTGAGTTTCTTCAGCACTAATTGCAAGTCTAAGCTGTCCACAAACAACCCCAGAGATAGATTGGGTACAGCCATATTACCACTCTGGTCATAACTCTAAGTTACTATTAGTTTAAAAATATATTGGACTAGTGAAGGCTGAAACTAAGTGGAATGTATTGCCATTTCACAAAGGGATGTGACATATAACCACCACTGAAAGCAGAAATGATCATTTGCAAACAAAACAGAAAACCACTTGGAGTCAGAGGCGTGCACTTCACGACATGTGGCAGATGAGCCGTGGCATAAACTCATGTTAGATTATACTTGTTGGGCTGTTGATTTTTGTTGTTGCTTTCTTTTAAAATGTCTATTTGTTCTCGGGTGAAACAATGCCTCTTTGCCAAAGCTGCTACTGAGGGTAAGACTCCAAAGGAAGTAATTAGGACTAGCACAAGGTATCTGAGAGAGCATAATATAATATAAAATATAAACATATAAAATATAAGCCTTAAATGAATGAAAATTTCTGAAAAACATAAATGCTACTTCAAAACTATAGCAAAATTGTTTTCCAAGGTTAAATGTTGTGAAAATTTTAGTTCAAAGTGAGAATGACATCAAATGCTTACCTTTTGGCAACAGTCAGCAGGGATATATCATCTTAGTAGAAGGTACTAAAGAGTATCTTTGGTCTATATGTGATTTTGTAATGCTTTTTTTCCTATAACTAGACTAGTAACTTAACCAAGTCAGGTGACAAAAGGGGAAAAAAAAAATAAACTTGAGTAGAATTAATGTTTGTTGCAGATCATTTCTTCAACATAGTGAGCTAGCCAGATGCTCTGCTTTTCAGGAACAATATGGTCCTTTCTGAAGAAGCACCTGAACCTAAGAAACTCTTAACAGTCAAGTAACCCACTCAATAAAGGCTGCTGCAATTTGATTATCAGTGAACTCTACTGAAGATTAAAATACACTTTTATAAGTTTTACTGTTGAACAACTTACCTTTTTACCCTCATTTTGTCTAAGCTTCTGTGTCTACAGATGCTGTGTGGAAATCTTCCAGAATAGTTAGTCCTCAGTTTTCAGTGCTCAGTTAACTGCAGTAGCTGCAGAAGTGAAGTCTGACAGAAAGTGGAAACAACTTAAGATAGAAGCAGTGAATTAGTTTCCAGTTCATGCCCACAGGCTGAGCCTGCACTGGGCTTCAGCACCTCTAAAAATTAGACCACATGTGTCCTATGCTTCCTCCCAGTAGAAAATCTCCAGCTAGCTTCCTTCATTCAGCTGTGTCCTTTGCTTCATCACTTTTCTGGTCCCAACTTCATCCTACTGAGAAGGAAAAGCCAAATTCTGCCAGAAAACAAAAGCCCCCAAGCATCTGTGTAAACCCTGGGTGGAAAGTTGCAAAGATTTGACAATGTTTCAACATCATTCAAAGTATATATTTGCTTGGTGGTATGTTTTGTTTTTATTTATTTAATTGTGTAAATTCAACTTGATTTAGAATCATTTCACTATTTGTACATTTGTACAAGGGCAGCCATTTTGTGGTGGGGCAGGTGAAGCGGCGGCCATTTTGTGGTGGGGCAGGTGAAGCGGCGGCCATTTTGTGGTGGGGCAGGTGAAGCGGCGGCCATTTTGTGGTGG
>JAOEGS010000618.1:0-19165 GCA_025447755.1 Corythornis vintsioides | reverse complement strand
AGGAGGAGGAGGGGGGGGGAAAAGCGGGCGGGTGAGAACTGAACGGCCCAAAACAAACCCAGCCGGCTGGCCCCCCCCCCCACCCCCAAACCCCCCCGGCCCCCCCCCCCCCCCCCCCACCCTCCTGATACCATCACACCCCTCTGCATTTAATTAAAAAAGGATTAAAGCTGGAAGGACGTGGGCGACGGCTGAGGTCAGGGGGGGCCTTGCAAACCTATGCCAAGCCCCGCAGCTGGTGCTGGGACAGGGGGCTGTCTTCTCGTGACTCCAGCTCCTCCAAGACTAAGGCAGGTCTAATCTGACACCCAGGCAACTTATCTGGGCTGCTTGGCTCTCACAGGGCTGCTTTAAGGAGGGCTGCAGGGCAAGGATGGGAGCAGGGAAGAGAGGGAGCAGTGGTTATGCCATCCCTCCCAGGCCTCCCCCTTGGCCTGCTGGCCCTTCCTGGAGCTTGTACTTGGCTGTGTCTCCTTCCAGAGCTCACACCTTTATCTCGCAAGAGCCACGTGCAACCATCCCAGCCCTTGCAGTGAGGTTTGGCTTAGGCAAGCAGCTCTGTCACAACAGCATGGGCTGTTCCAGCCCGCTTCCCCTTTCCCAAAATATGACTGTTCCACCAGGACAGAGCTCAGAGGCTTTTTCCAGCCATCCAGATGCCAGGCACGTAGGTCATTCCCAGATCCAGCCTCACAGAAAGTCTTGGGAACGTGCCTGTGAATAAGGCACAGTGCCAAGGAGTCCCCTATCTTACCTGGCTGGAGGAGCCATGGTCAGTGATGCTGGAAGTCACCTCCACACAGGGGTCAACCCTGGGATTAAAGCCTCAGTATCAGTGAATTTCACCTTCAAGATGGACATAGAGTCACAAGAAGGTGGAAAAAACCCTAGACAACTCTAAGGGCTTTCCTTCTCTGTGCAGAGGTCATAGAATAGAATTCTTGAAGTGTTTAGTTTGGAAAACACCTTTAAGAACATCAAGTCCAACCATTAACCCAGCACTGCCAAATCCACCACTAAACCATGGCCCTCAGCACCACATCTACAAGGTCCCTCAGCATACCAGAGGTTTCTGGGAGCAGAGTCAATGGCATATGTGGGTAGCTCCCATGTGGAGAGAAGCTCAGCTGAAGGGTAAGAGCAAATGGAGAGGCTGTGAAACCTGAAATTTGCTAGCACAGGAACAAGGATATGGGTGTGGGTCTGAAACCCTCCCCTGAGTGATGGGACACGCTGTGCAGTGGCAGGAAAAGAGGTGTCTCAGGCAGCTGGGTGGACAGTACTGCACCAGTGTTCCCTTTGGGAGTCCTAGGCCACTCAGCTTGTTTCTCCATGGAGAACTGGCCTGTGGGACACAAGCTGGTCCCTTGTCAGCAGCTTCATGACCCACCCAGGCCTATAACATGGGACCAGTCCCTGCAGAGAGGACAGGTGAGTCCATGGCATGTGAGTGCTCCCCATTTTACCCAAATCAGTCTCACATCCCCTAAAGCATTTCAGTTCAACCTCAAACCCACCACCTTCGGGGTGGCTTGGCCATATCAAGC
This sequence comes from Corythornis vintsioides, assembly GCA_025447755.1. Classification (NCBI taxonomy): domain Eukaryota; kingdom Metazoa; phylum Chordata; class Aves; order Coraciiformes; family Alcedinidae; genus Corythornis; species Corythornis vintsioides. The sequence continues at coordinate 17,618 of JAOEGS010000618.1, read as the reverse complement.
CTCAAGAAGTTCTCTGTGGTCCTTTTAGCTCTTCCTGCTATGAATTCATTGCCTTCCCCTCCATAGCCTACAAGAGCCTTGTGCAACCTTTTCTGCTGAGGTTCTCACCTCTCTCTCAGTTATGTCCAAATGCTCCCAATCCCAGGAACCTCAGTTAATTGCTGCTGTCCTCTAACCAACCCACGGTCCTGTCACCCAGCACTGGAATGTTTTCTCTCTCCTTATCTTGCACTTGCCAGAGACTGGCTGATTCATCCACTATGTGCCTCGGGCAACCCACGCAGCCACTGATGATTGAGTTACTTAACAGTTAAGCAGAGCCTTAAATCTTTGCAGCACTTAACATGTATTGACTAATTAATCCAAGCACCTGTCTGAGGTAGGTTAGTTCAGTCTTGCGTGTAGCTTCCAAACATGCCCATGGCTGCCTTGTGGGTCAAGGGCAGAGGCAGGTCTGCAGAGGTGATAGGAGATCCACTATCCCCACTGCCCACACCTCCATGGACATCCCCTTTGAGTCACAGGACACACTGCAACTTCAGAGGTCACTGGGCCCAGGAGACCATGTCCAAATCCATCAGCTCAAGCCAACCTGATGGTTCAGGCAACAGGCTGCCCAAGGCTCTACCAGACCTCCAGTGCAGGTGAGAAAAATCTTCCCCTGGGGTCCTGCTGGCAGCCAGCCACAAGCCCTGCTGATGCAGAAGGACAAACCTGACCTTCAGGACAGTGACAGTAGAGCACAGTGCCCTGCTGCTTCCTGCTTAAGTGCCACCCAGAAGGAGTGAGGCTTTTCCCACAGCCCACCATATTAAGCCTATTCACACAGTCTGTCTCAGCCACATCAAAACCCACATCCCAGTCTTGGCTGTCAGTGGGGAACGAGGCCAGGCATGGGAGGCAGGGAACCCACTCCCTGAATGGATGAGCTGCACATGAGTTTTGAGCAAGTGAGTGTGCTGGGGAGATGAAGGGATGCAGGTTACACAGAGAATCTGTCACACAAGTCAGTGCCTAGGTGACTTCTAGCCCTGGGGTTCAGGAGAGGAAAAGGAAGAAGGTTTGATGTAGCTAAAGCAAGGGGTGAGAGAGCTAAGGTGGGTTCTCAGTTCCACAAGCCTTGGGGCCTGATCCTGAGCAAATCATCTAGCTTTTCCCTTTTTCCTCCAACACAGTCATTTTCCACCTAGCAAAGACTGAAGGAAAATGCCACCTCCTTGTACTGCACAGGTTCCCAAATGTTAGCTAAGGCCAAGACAGACATTAAAACTCCTGGCCATGCCGTGGTCCTCTTGCACTGAAGAGCACAAGATCCTTCCACCACAAGGACTGAGACCTCAGAGGTACATGATGCAGTTTGACTACCTGCCATGAAAAGGTTTCAGCTCACCTGAGTCCTCCAAGAAGCTCATGGCCTTTCCCTGCCTCCCTGTCACCCCAGGGCTTCAGCACGGTGACATCTTCCCCCTCCCTGACAGGAAGGTGATGAAGCTTGAGAAATGCTTGATGCAAAGGACCTGACAGCCAAAAGGCACTTTGTCTACCTGGGTAGTCATGAAGCAGCCAGCCAGAAGAGACCTTGATGTGAACAACCTTGCTCAGAAAAACCAGGACCAGCAGAGTCAGGGTCTGCTCAAACCATAGGAGTCTGTAACAGCAAGGTGCTGGCTTGAGTCAAAAAACATCAGTGTGTGCATTATAAAAGCATCTCTGCTGCTCATAATGGTACCCTTCATGTGCCCTCCATCTCGTGCTGCTGAGGATGGGGTTCCTGCCTACCCCGTGGAGATACCATTTGCTTGCTTTTTAACACACGTCTGACAGCATCAAAGGCAGAAGAGAAACTTCCTCTCCCTGAGAAATTCACCCCAGAAAATCCCGAGTTGTAAAGCAGAGGAACTTGCAGCCCAATGCTCTGGGTCAGAAACCATCACATATATTAGGAGACTATTTTTATTTATTTATTTCCCCTTGCCTGAATATGTGCTGATCTCATTCATCTTGGGAAAAGCACGGGGTGTTCTCATCCAGGCTCTACCTGGCAAGCTGCGTACACTGTGACAGAGGGAGAGAACTTCTGAGCAGGCTCTGCAGTGGCTGCTGCCGGGCTTCTTGTGGTTTCTTTCTTGAGCGAGAGGCCGGCTCCTTCACCTGGCATTCTTGAGAGAGATGAAGGGTAAGTCAGCAAATCAGCTTCATGCACTGCAACCATCCTCTGCTTTCAGCCATGGCAGAATTAGCTCAGGTCGGGATTTGCTGCTGGCTGGGTGAGAAACGTCTGCGGGGCTTTCTCACCCTCTATCTCCTTTGGAGGGAGAAAGCAATAAAACGGGTTTTTTTTAACGTGCTGCATGGAGGCAGGTTCAGGAGCCGTGGTACCCGGCACGGCTCAGCGAGCAGCGCCGGGGAAATCAACAGGGAACGTTCCCGATGCTATTTTAAACATCGGCAGAAAACGGGAGCTAGCAACACGGAATTCGACGGGGCTGCAGAAAGCCAAGAGCAGAGGCAGAGAGGCAGGAGCTGCCTGCCCGTTCAGCAAGGATCCCACACGCCGCAGAGCGAGCTCTCGGCGCCGGTGCGTGGGCTGCTCGCTCGCTAAGCTCGCTTTGTTGATCACATTTGCTCGCTGCGACGTCGCTTTGACATGTCAGCTTGGCGAGCCGGCGTCCGGATTCCTCGGTGTCACGCAGGCACCTCCGTTTCATCCCTGGGGAGAGCAGCTTAGATCCGCTGGCCAGGGTTAAAAAATGAATCGCAGCTAAACTGTTCAAAGGGATCCGCGCTGCCGCCAACGTGAGTGCTCCAACGCCTGCCAGGCAGGTGGAAGTTGCATGCCCGTCTCCGAGGGGGGATGGCAGCTCTTGCCGGGTGCCTGTCGGAAAAACACCCCTGCTCTGCTGGCTCTCTCTGGAGCCTTGCTTGCCCGGGAGAGGATGGAAGGAGGGCACGTTGCGGGGTTGCTGCGACCGGCGGGTGCTGCTACAGGCAGCGTGGGAGATTGAAGGCGGGTATCTGGGAATGAAGATACCGCAGCAACCCCTAGCTTGAGAATAACGAATGGTGCAGTTCTGGCTCCCGCAGGAAACGTCCCCTTTGTAAATCATGCCGTTGGGAGCAAGAAGAGCAACGATGCGGATTCTGCTGCAGCTCGGTTGGGTCGGGTTAATTGGGGAAGAGGAGGCAGCTAGAGGAGGCAGCCGGAGAGACTGGTTAAGGTGCAGAATTACCAGATGAGGCTGGTGTTTCAAAATGGTATCACCAAGGCAGGGGAGCACAGCTCGGTTAGATTTACCTTTTGAGATGGTCAGGAGGGGAGAGGACTTAGTTTAGAGGGCTCTCCTTCTCTTCACTAAAGAAAAAGATTTTCAAAGACAGAGCCTATTGTGCAAAGCCCAGACACCACGATGATGGGCATCACTGCAACCAGCTGGCTTGCCTGCCCATCTGAATGGCAGGCCTTTCCAGAAAGGCTGTTTGTGCCAGCAAAGCAGTCTGGTATGAATCTATGGTCACAGGGGAGCTTTTTAACGCCGTGTTTTGGCCGTGGGTCTAGGTCTGTGTCTGGGGAGAGGAGGCGGGAGCAGCTCGTTGGACCCTGAGTGTGACTCTGCAGCTGGTGTTACTGGTGATGATGGGTATGACACGGGTCTGGGCTTCTAAACTGAGAGCCCAGGTTGTGTTGAACAGGATGGTGTTTCCTGGTGCTTCCAGTGCTTGCAGTCTCAGGCATCCCATAACTAGAACTGGTGCCCATTTCTCAAAAGCTGGTGTCAAATGCCCAGTGCCACCAGGAACCTCCTGCGTGGTTGCAACAAGGAGGAGAGGTCCAAGTTGATATGTAACTCCAGCTGGGGTGACATAGTGAAAATGCCAAGCAGGGCAACTTGGCAGTGATGCTTTGGGCAGGATGGAGGTTGGAATGGAGGGAAACAGCAGCAAATCCTCTCAGAGAGGAGGCAAGCAGGGATCAAAAGGGAGAACTGTGTCTGGATGAGTTGGGACAGTTCCTGGGGTATGGAGGGGGTGTGGGTACAGTACATCTGCAGGTGACAGCAGGCAGCTCCCCACACTAACTCATCCCTGCGTGTGCTCACCATTGAGTGCACAAAGCCACAAGTGAGTGATTTTGCATACTTGTGAGGAAAGGGACTTTTGCTCCTTCCCCACTTCTCTATGAAACTTTATATTGCAAACTCTGCTTCAGCTCTGCTTCCAGAGGGAAAAAAGCAGTGGCTGTGAAGGCTGCTTCTTTAAAAACAGTAGCACAAGGAACCTAAAGCACAAAACACAACCTTCCCCCTGCATAATTTTACTCTGTTCTAATGCCCAGTGGCTGCTTTGAGACTGATCATAACCAAACTACTCAGCAGCATAAGGGTATTTCCTCAGCAGAAGCAGCCAGGGATTGCTACTTCATTTTCTTTCACTGGAGTTTTTGCTCTAAATTTATGATCTGTATTATTTTGTTTAATGCTGTTGAGGACAAAGGGCCCTCTGTACTGAGCAACCGTATTAAACCATGCCTATTAAATCTCACCCCGTGAAACCACTGTGAAGTCTGGTCTGGCTGCTGCAGGCTTTGGTGGCACTTGTGCTGATGTTTCTGGTCTTGAAGATTACAGAAACTGAGTGTAGAGCAACAGTCAGAAAGGCTGGAGGGCTGGTTGTAGGAGAGCAAGAATGGTGCATGAGGGAAGGCTTACAGCTCTCTGGCTTGCAGGAGACCTTCCAACTGTCTTTTATCTTCAGCCTTCACCTAAGGAGAAAAAGTGAGGGCTGCCCCTTCATGTTTGTTGATAGTTTGTCAAGCAGGGGTTGGAAGGAGGCTCCAGCTAAGAACTGGGCATTCCTGCCATTTATTTCCTCCAGCACTTAATGCTGATTCATGACCCGGATGCCCAGGAATCTCTTCATCCACCCCTGAAGCATGGACACTGCTCTGCTTGGCAGGGATTGGAAACCTGGTTATGATCTGCTGTTGAACTGAGGGTAGCATTTTAGCTCTCCCACCTTCCCACCATGAAGGGGCCAAACTCCACTAGCACACCGAGACTGGCTGAGTTGCTCTCCTGGACTGACACCCACGGGGTGCCTCTCTCTGGCATGAAGTCACGTGGCAGTGCAAGCTGCTCTTGAGAAGATGGATCCAGACCCAAAACTAGGTGAGGGCAAACACCTCCAACACCCCAGAGCAAGGGGGATGAGATCAGATGCAAAGCAAACACCCTAGCATGCACACGCTGAAGCAACCACATAGCCTGCAGCTCCAGGACAAAAACACTCAACCTGGACAGCAGCCAGATCAGTTTTTATGAGAATGCACCATTCTTGAGCAATTTTTCCAGCACATCCCACACAAACAGGTTTTCCTTGAGCACGGCACGGCAGCATTTACCTCCTCATGCCAGCTTGGATCTCCTGTGGCTGGGAGGGGTGGGAGTGCTCAGAGTCAGAGCAGTGTCCCCTCACAGAAACAGAATGCAGCACTAAACCATTTTGTGTGACCAGTTTTGCTGAAATCAAAGGTCCCACCTTTCCACAGAAATCTGAGGCCTCCACTTGGCACATATACACCAGTCTAATAACATATCCTTCCAAGATCTTCCCATCACCTCAACAGCCTTCCAAGGAAGGGCACAGTGATTCTTCCCAGTTTGCATGCAGCAGGTTGTGCTGCAGAAGTGGTGTTGCTCCCTCAACACTGGCACTAACTATTGGTGCCTGTGATACTCTGCTGAATTAACTGAATTCTTGGGGGTAAGAAAGGGACAAGGAGGGAAGATGGATAGTTTCTGTAAAGTCAAAGGTGACATCCCACACACTTCTCACCCAGCATAACTTGTGCCCACTCTGAGCTGTTTGAGTTTGAGCTACTGTGAAAACAGGGATTTTTTTTTAAGGCATTATAGGTCCCAATTTTCATCTTCCACTGCAGTACCTCAAGGCAGCCAGGATGTATCAGCAGATATGTTACTCGTACTTCTGGGTTGGTGCTGAGTGATCAACATGTGCTATTTGTTCATAACTAAGAGAATAAAATAGTCAGAGTCTCTCCCTTCCCACATAGGAAAGCTGGAGGGATGTTTCTAGGGGAGCAGCTCTGTTCCTTGGCAGACAATCCTTCTTGATGTGAGCTTGCAATCTCATCAGATCCTTCATTTCTGTATGTAGGAGGGAGGGGGAAGCAAAAGCAGTGCTGCATCTCCTGCTAGTCAGCCCCTTGGTATCCTCTATATTGGCCTTATTCAAAGAATGGCAGAAAAAAATTATTTACTCCAAACAATCTATCAGAATTTTCCCATTCAGTAGAAAACTGATATTCTAGTTCTTCCTTGATTGAGTTTCAACAGTCTGATTTGAACTCACAAAAAAAGTAGGACTGGGGGATATAAAACTTTATTTCTCCCCTCCAAAAAAGAAAGAGTGGAAATTGAGCATTTTTCTTTATTTGCAATGTGGTGCATGAAATAATGCTCAGAAGTGGTAAATGCTGAGGGAAAACTGTTTCATGACAGTTTTACAAGGAAGAGAAGAAGAAAATTTTCTAGTCATGCAATGGTGGCTTGAGCCCTGTCCCTTGTGCAATGCTTGAGGCAGACTGAGTAACCTTCTAGGTCTCTTTATCAGACCTAATTCAGGTTATTTGAGACAATTCTCAGCTAATTGTCAGGCATATGAGCAGCTTCTGGCTGAGATCACAGCCATAAAGCAGATACCTGTTAAGAGAAGATGAGCTGGGTTCTTCTCAATTTGTGGTCTGAGGGCCACCTGCCACTGGCAGAGGATTCAGTGAGCTTTGGCAGGGAGCAGAGGGAGTTTCAGATAACAATTCTCACATGCACAAGCCAACAGAGAAAGCAAAAATAAGCACACAAAGAAAACCACAGCTCATTTTGCTGTAGTGACCAATGAAAACCACAGCAGTGGTGCTGCACAGGGTTGGGGGGGAGTTTGGCATGTTTACATCCAAAAACTAAACAGCCCTGAGAGTGAAAAACCATTGAGAACTGCTGCTGTATTGTGCAGCTCTCATCTGAACACCCTAAGCATCTGAATTTCCCCCTTTCTGAGCTGCATTCGGCTGCAGAGCTGTCGGGAAGCTTTGGCAGTAAGGACGGAGAGGCTGGATCATCTTGGCACCCACGGTGACAAGTCTGGTTCACAGAGCCACCCTGGGGCCTGAGGACAACAGTGCCTCTTCTGCAACTAGGCAGGAGCTGTGGCTCTCCACACGTTGTTCAGCCTCAGGCACAAAGCCCTGCAAGCAACGGAGCCAGGACCACGTTGCCTCTTTGTCTGGAATCTGGGCAGCCACATCCAGGTCACTCACTCCAGACAGCATTCACAACCTGCATTTTTGCTGTCTTCCAGTTGCCCAGAAGGGAGCCCGGGGCCTTGGCAGCAGCCCTGCCACTGTCCCCAAAGACCCTGGGCTGGGCTGTCTGCTGGAGCATGGCTGGAGTGTGCAGCAGCTCAGGCTCTTGGGAAGAGGCCACCGTGTCCTGCTTGGATGTGATGTGCCTCATGCCATGGTTTCTTTTGGGTTCATTTAGGCTCATAGCTCATTCTTCTCTGGCTGAAAGGAGATCCAAGAACAGGATTTAGCTGTAACTCACCCTCCCCTTCCTTCTCCTCTGTGATCCTCTAGGAGTAATAAATGCAAAAGAGAATTAAGGTCAAGGCAAGTCCATGCTAATCTCTCTCTGGAGCCTTGGTGAAGTCCAGCATTCAAGCTCTGGGAAGTACTGGGAAATGGATAATTGAGCATGAAAGGGCAGATTTTGGTAGCTGTTTAAAGAAAGGGCACCCTTTCCCCGTGTCAAGGGTTTCCCTCTACCCCCAGGCTTTGGATATCAAGGTGCATGGGTTGGCAGACCAGAAGGCAAAGGACTGTGCCACTCTTCTTGCTGGACCTACAGAGAGGGATCACAGTGGGGAAAACACAATAGCTTAGGGATGACTGTCATGCTTATGGGGCAGCTCACTTCTCTACACACTCTTCTTGTGCTTGCTCCAGTGGTATTCTTAGGAGATGCCCTTGTCTGCATTTGAGAGGGGAAAAAAAACCCTGTCTGCTAGTCCATTCTGCTAGCAGATCTTCCTCGTTTCTGAAACCAGCTGCCCATTTCCACAGACTTTTCTCTGCCATCCCGGAGAGAGAACTGAAAGGGCAGGACCGGCTGGAAAGGATTAACTTGCTGCAAGCAAACCCGACACCCTCTGCAGCATCCAGGAGACTGGAAACTTTGTTCCCTTTGTTTCTACACAAATGATCAATTGAAACCAATCAATGAACCACTGCGGGTTAGCGTGTTCCTGACTCCTCCCACCGGGCTGGTGGTGCCAGCACACCAGTTACCCCCACAGACACACACCAGCACATTCTCCTCCAGGGAGAGCCAAAGTCCTCACACGGTCTTGTTCTGGCTCTCAGAGAGGAAAGGTCAGTTCAAAGCAATCAACCCGGGTGACAGCACAGCTCACAGATGTCTAATTATTATCTAAAGTTCAGCCTGGATAAAACAGAGTTTTTGACAGCTCTTTCCTCTCAAGCCTCCTCCCTAAATCTTCTAAAACCACAGTGGGCACCAGACTATGCACACATGGTTCCTGAATGCCACCTCACACCTCTCTTTGAAGGCTCAATTTAGGCTGCAGTTAAACCTGGGGGAGTTTTTCAAGCCCAGCTCCTCCAGCCCTGCAGGTGAATCTCTTGGGCATCTCTCCCTTCCTTTGTTAGGACCTTCCGTGGGCCCTGATCATGCTTCACTCTTGCCCATTCAGCACACTACCATGGAGATTTTTTTTCTCCTAATGTCTTCCTTTTGTCTTTCTTCCTAGTGTGTTTCCCACCACTGCCTCAACCCATCCCATAACATCAGACTCTGGTTTCCACTCCCAACAACAACCAGCCCACAATGGCAACCTCTGTGTCCAGCCTCATCTTCTCCCACATCTTTGGAAGGGCTCCTCAGAAACATCCAGAAATCAACCCCACGAGAGACCCTCCCAGTCCCTGATAGAAACCCATCTTTGCCCCCAGTACAACGCTCAGGTTGCCACACAGCACACTGGCAAACATCATCACCTTTCCCTGTGTTCCCCTGTTTACCTGAGCCCACCCATTTTCCTATGTCTCAATCCTGGAACAGCAAACAGGAGGCTTCGTTGCACAGCACGTTGGAGCCCAGCTGCAGCTCCTCCAATGGCAACAGGAACCAGGAATAATAATAGCAAGGTGGTGACTCATTAAAACCAATAACCTCAATAATTAGGCTTACTTAACTTTCCCAATTGTATAAACAACTGAAAAAAAATAAATAAAAGAAACCAAAGAACCCCAAACCTTAAGCTTTTCCAGTATTTTTTACTTTTCCAGTTTCTCACTGGAAATTGTCAGTAGTGGGCACTTGTCTCAGTCAGATTTCCTCTCAACACAACAGTAAATTCAGAGTGAGGTGGAACCTTTGCTTTGCCCATATTCTGATAGCACTAAAGACTCACCTCTTTGCTTCTGAGTGTGGAGGAGTCCAGCTGCAGCCCTGCCTTGGTGCTCACACTGTTCCAGCTGACGTTTCTATGGGACAAAAAAACCCCAACAAAACAAAGTTAGAACTGTCCAAGCTTTGAGTTCCTGAAAAAATCTGATTAAATCAGCAGGGATAGAATCTGAATGCAAATTTCTCTCCAGATCTGATGCTCAGTCTGTGCATCTCTGCCATCCACCACCTCATTCAGCTGCTGCTGGTTGAAGTTGTACCCTTGGTACAGGCTCTTCTCTGCTACCCCTGCCACCTGCCCCTCTCTAAAACCTTACCAACCCATTGCCTCTTGGCAGAGGCAGACAAGGTGGCACAGACCAAGACAAGAGCTGCCCATGGGATTGAGAGGGTGTTTGTGAGTCAAGGAACCATCAGAAGAGGGCACTTGGGAGAAGAACCCTGAGGGACACATGGGCAGGTAACCTGTGAGACTGGGACAAGGTGGCTGGTGAGATAAGAGGCAGTTCTGATGGCACAGGGTGGAACAGAGGAGACAAGGAGCCAGGGAGGAAGATGTGAGAGGACTGGGCTGAAAAGGGGGTAAAAGGACCAAACTGGGAAGAGAGGTGGGCAACAGATCCCTAAGCAGAGCCTCACTCTCCACTGCACTTTCTCAGTCCTTCTCCCTGCATTTCAGGCACACCAGGACCTTGTGTTTAACTTTATCTTAATTGCAAAAGATCTCAGTACCCTGCAGCTCCCAGGCTGACCAGCAGCAGGAGTGGCTACTGAACCAGCACTGCCCTGGAGGTGACTGCTTGGACCCCAGCAGGGCAACTGCCCTAATGCCAGCACAGGGGAAACCTTAGAGAAGTCAAGACCACAAGAATTTGACCTCCAGGTTGTCAGCCCTGCCCTATAGCCCTCCCCACACAAAAGTCCCCAGTGAGAACAATAATATGGTGTTAAAAATGGAAAGTGCTTATGGAGAGAAAAGAGCTTGCTTTGTTACACAGTTGTATGTCCTGGAGTTTCTTTTGATGTAAATGTGTGAAATTACACAGTTATTGCAAGATTCAAATGTAGCCATGGCAACGTGATTATCAAACACTTACATATGGAAGTGTAAATCTATACAAGTTTCTGGCTGGCAAGATTAAACTGCCCAGGGACAGGACTCAATGTATGCCAAGCTCAGGGGCCTCCATGTCCAAAAAGATCAGCTCTGGTTTCTGTGCCTGGGAAAATGTAATTTCTTTGCATCCAGATTGTCTCCATTCAGCTGGGCTGACCACCAAGCAGATCAGAGAATGGTTTGGGTTGAAAGGGACCTTAAAGATCATCTAGTTCTAGTCCCCATGCCATGGGCAGGGACATTAGAACAGGTTGCTCAAAGCCCCATCCAACCTGGCCTTGAACACAGCAAGGGATGGGGCATCTGCAGCTTCTCTGAGTGATCTGTTCCAGTGTCTCACCACCAGTAAAGAATTTCTTCCTAGTATCTAATTTAAATCTACCCTCTTCCAGTTTAAAGTCATTACCCCTTGTCACTAGAAGCCCTTGTAAAAAGTCCTTCCCCAGCTTTCTTGTAGGCCCCCTTTGGGTACTGGAAGGCTGCTGTAAGGTCTCCCTGGAGCCTTCTCTTCTCCAGGCAGAACACCTCCAGCTCTCTCAGACTGTCCTTATAGGAGAGGTGCTCCAGCCCTCTGATCATTTATGTGCCCTCCTCTGAATCTACTCAAGCAGGTCCATGTCTTATGCTGAAGACAATACCCCAGGTGAGGTGACAACAGCATCTTCAAGGTTGGTTTAAACCAACTCCTTCCCCTGGCCTTGGAAGGGACAAGGAGAGTTGAGGCAGGAGCTCTCTGAAGGGTGGGTTTAAGTTACACCTCGAGCAATCGTCAGGCTGTATTCATAGATTTACTGTGCTGGAAAACAGGCTGGGCAGCCAATAGCACCATGCTCAGGGCAGCCAGGGCATTCCCCCACCCTCAGTGTGCTCATGTGACAGAGATCTAGTGACATCCAAAGAGGGGACAAGCAAAGCTGGCAAGAATCCTGGCTGCAAGTAGGAAAAAGCTGTGCCCTTACAGCCTCAACACCGTGACCTTGTTGGCCATTCCTTGGAAGCAGCCAATCAATTAGTCTTCCACAGACACCAGTGACAGGCTGAGCCAGAGTGTCACAGCCAAGGAAAGTCTGTCACAGTCCTCTGCCTTGTCCCCCAGACGTGTGGCTCTTCCAGAACCTCAGGTAGCAGTCACATAGACTGTGCTCAGCTCAGAGTCCTGCTACACTGATCACTTGGAGAGAGGAGTGTATTGTCATGTGGACTGTGAAACAGCCACGAAACTGTTATTGAAAGACAAAGGGGGAAAAAAAGGAACTTGCACCCCAGCACGGAAAGAGGCCAGTGGGGAGGAAGTGAAAGCTTCAGACACTCAGAGTTTGGCAGAATTTGGCTGTAAGTGAAAACAGAGCAATGCAAGTGCACAAATTTGTCCTTGTTTTGCTTTGTCTCCAGAGACTCGAGGTGGCTCTTTCACTGAGAAACACCAAAGTAGGGCAGAGTCCTCCAGCAGGCACCTGGGGGGTATTCAGAGGTTTGGGTAGCTGAGGCAGGAGCCCTGGCAGCCCTCTGCAAGCAGCAGAAAAGCAGGTTATCTCCATGACAATGTGGTGAGCAGCTTAGTTGGACACCTGAAACATCTGACAGCAATGCCCCTGAGCTGTCATATAGGAATTCATGGGATGGCTTCCTCAGTAGGATATTCCTATTGTTAATTAACCTCTGATCCTTATTTCCAGCAGGACCATCTCTTGATACTGTCTCCAGCAAATAGCTCTTGTCTAATAGATGAGCCAGCCTGCTCAAACCTGGCACCTTCTCCTGCCACAGCTATTTCTGGGGACCTATGAAATCCCTTTAACCTTCCTTCTCACAAGGCAAAAATACCAGAGCTCCACCACTCTCTGTTTCCAAACCTGCAAAGTATGTGATCAACCATTCTCCTCAGTGTCAAGGTGTTAGAACAGAACCTCTTTTTCTCAAAGGCTATTTTAAATAGTACTGTTTCATGGGGAATTTGTGGCTCTCATCACTAAACAAAACCCTTTTCTTAAGGAAACACTAGGCTTTTGAGTTTAAAAGTGACAGATATTGTTTTGTAATTAAAATGTTAAAAAGAAAAATAAGAAAATATTCCTTTCCCCAAACCATTTTAAGAAATTAATAAAAACTGTTGCTGTGCTAATTGTTTTTACCCAAACAATTTTCACATCAGTTCCTGCCTGTGGCCATGCAGATACAGGTCATTCTGCATACAGATTTGCCATTCAGCAGATTATTTGATTTTTGGTTAACCATGAATTATCACTGAAATAAAGGCACCACAGCCCTTAACACTGCCTGACACAATGCCCAGACTCCTGTGATGAGGGAGTGCCAGTGTGCTGCCAAACCACCTGAGCCATGCTGCTGTGGCATCTGCTCTGCTGAGACCACACCTGGAATACTGTATCCAGTTTTGGGCTTCAGAGAGACAGGGATCTACTGGAGATAGTCCAAAGGAGGCTATGAGGATGATTAAGGGACTTAAGCATCTCTCTTAGGAAGAAAGACTGAGAGACCTGGGGCTGTTTAGTCTGGAGAAGACTGAGAAGAGATCTTATAAATGTCTATAAATATCTGAGGGCTGGGTGTCAAGTGGAGGGGGCCAAGCTCTTTTCCATGGTGCCCAGTAATAGGACAAGGAATAATGGGTATGAGCTAGAACATAGGAAGACCCACTTCAACATGAGGAGAAACTTCTTTACTGTGAGGGTGACAGAGCCTGGCACAGGCTGCCCAGGGAGGTTGTGGAGTCTCCTCTGGAGACTTTCCAAACCCCCCTGGATCTGTCCCAGTGTGGGCTGCTCTGGGTGACCCTGCTCTGGCAGGGGACTTGCACTTGATCTCTAGAGGTCCCTTCCAACCCTCACCATTCTCTGATTCTATGATCTGCTCCCAAAACATGATCTCTGCTACTTGAGAAAATGGACCAAACCCCTCTAAGAGGGCAGGAGAATCTGTGTCCTGCATCTCCTCGTTCCCCTGGCTTGCAGTGCCCTTTGTAGCCCTTTGATCTCTGTAACTGGAGAACACTAACAGGAGTGCTGAGTCTGAAGTGGATTAAAAGCATTTTTTGATGGCTGGATTAGTGCTGGGAGGAAAGGAAATCTGCTGGCGTTCAGCTCAGAGCAAGTCCAGAGCTCTCTGCTGCTTGCAGACATGAGTAGGCCGAGCGTGTCAGCCTGCCCTGCTACACACAGCTAACTGCTTTTATGAATGGACTTCCAAACAACACATACTGTGAGGCTGTTGCTAAGAAGCCTTTTTTTTTTTCTTTCCTCTTTTCCTGGTGTCCTGACTGCTGCGGCCAACGTAAGCCCCGGTGCTCCCGAGCACCACACAGCCCTGAGATGAAGGAAGCAGGCAGGAAAAGCAAAGCACAGGTTCTCTATCTGTTCTCTGCCTGTGTTTAGTTGAGCAATTATACGATTCCAGATCTCTTGATTATTCCTGGCAAGGTTTATGCAGCTCATGGGAGACTTTTGGAATAACACGGTGCTGTCATAGGGAGTGTCAACCACGAGGTGAACGTGCCTTCCAGATCTGATTTCTTTTTCTTTTCTCTTTTTTTTTTTTTTTTTAAAGATGTAATTGTTTCTTTACTGTTTGGTCTTTGCCTTTTAATGACTCACATTTCTACACTGTCAGCTTTCAACACAGGCCCTGCCCTCCCTCCCAGTACTACAATCCTCCCAGATCTCACCCACTGTGCCAGGTCACCCAGGGTGAAATCATGAAAGAAGAGAATCCATTTTGTCGGTGCCCTGTCCAGATGTTGTGCTCAAGGGGGCTGCTTTTAGGGGGCTGCAGAAACTACAGGCACAGCAGTCAGAAGGCACAAAACCCAAGGTGCCACCCTGCCTCTAATCTGTTCAAACAGAGGTTTGTCCCTGGTTTATTATCTGGCCAAATCCAGATGCAGTTTCGGGGAGACGGCGACAGACTCGGATCTCCGGCGCTGCCTCTGTGCCAAGAGTCTCATTCCTGTTCCAGCCTCCTGTGGTGCAAAAGTGCTTTTCAAACTAAAGGGGGAGAAAGCTTAAACATTCATCAAACTAATTATTTAGCTTCAAATTCAGTGAAATACGACTGCACCTTTTTAAGAGGGTTTTGTGGGGTTTTTTTTTTGTAACTTCCTCCTTCACTCCTCTCCGAAAAATGTTTTCAACTTGAGGCAGGGAGGAATTATGGAAAATTTCAGGCTGAATGGTTAGAGCTTGGCCAGCTTGTAAAGTAAGTGGAAACATAGAAAGGAAAGTGTCTGGCAGCATGGGATAAAAGGTGCTATGTAAGTGGAGTATTCTTTTTTATTGCAAGCTCTCCTCTCTCTGGTATGTTAATTGTGTTTTGCATGATCCCATGACAGTTCATTCATTTTTTTTGGTCCAATTGTAGGCTGTCGAGTGGAGATAAATTTCAGGCTATTATGGGAACACCCTAGAAGTTTGTATAGAAAGGAAACTCTCTGTTTCCTGTATCATCCTTCTGGGGATCTTGAAAGAGTTCACAGAAGCCACTTAAAAAAACTTTCTTTGCTGGATAACGGAAGGAAAGGAAACTGTGAACAAGCAAACAACACTCAATTCCATGAGACAAGAGATACTCATAGGTCATTAGAGAGAAAGTCAATGAATGCAGCACACACACACACACACACACACACACAATCTTGTACTCTGAAAATAATGGGAATTTCTGCACCCGGGCACTGTATGAAAAGGTAAATCATGCCAGGGAGGTGGGTGGTGGAATATCCATCCCCAAAATACATGAAATTCTAATAACTTATCACGGGCCGAGTTGGAAACAGCCCCAGATCAGCTGAGCAGCTTCACTTTCTTCCTGTCATTAACAGCACAGTTGGCAGAGCTCTGCCTCCAAGTCCTGGAAATATTGGGAACTACAGCTTATAGGCTTGTCCCTATCTCTGAAATTAATCTTTTTAAGGATGTGAGGCTGGGCCAACAGTAGTGCCCCCTTTCCTGACAACTTTTAAACCTCTTGGCTTCAGCTGCATTTCAGGGGGGAGATCAAAATCAGAGCGGATGAAATGCTGCAAGTTGGTTAAATTCAGTGCTTAGAGGAGGAGATTTGTCAGTGGCCCATCTGTAATAAGGATTTTGTGGTATTTGTTATGAGTAAATCCACTTGGTGGAGAGAACTTGTATCTGCTTAAACCACAGGAAAACTTCTGGTTGAAGTTTGCAGTCAACAGCAAGGCAGGGAGCTGGAGGAAGAAATAGTTTGGGGGAATACTTCATTAGGAATAATCAGTGCAGGGGCAGGGGGAAGGGAGGGAAAGAGCAGTGAGTTGTACAGCAGCACCTCTCTGGGATGACAAAACAAGCCAGAAGGGATGACATAAAGCTGACATTTAGAAAACACACTCATCTCAGAAGAGTTTCTACAGCAGGGTGATTGAAGATCAATACAAAAGGACCAGGCCACGTGACTAGTGATTTCCAGGACTATCTATTAGGAGAAACCAAAATGAATTCCAGCTCAGTTCAATGCCCCAGAGGCCCTCAATACTCCTCTGAACTCCAGCCACACTCCAACCACATCCTCACCAGACCAGACTGAGAGGTCATGGAGAACAGTGTCACTTATCAGGAGTCAAAAAATAAACCTCTAAATGCAACACCATGGGCTTGTTGGGCATCTGAGAAGGGAGGTGAAAAATTGAACTATGGAGCCAGCACCATCAGGTCTCCAGCTCAGGTCTGATAGTGAATTTCTGTCTCCAAGGGCACTGAGTGGCAGTTTTGAAAGGCATTTAAGAAAATGCCAATTGTGAAAACATTTTTGTTTTCTGGCAGATTCTGCAACATATGCTTCTGGTCTGACCAAAACCACTAACAGGGAAAAAAAATGAGTGAGGAAAATATATTAAACTTTTGCCAGCTTGGAAAAAATAATAATAATAAAAAAAGCAGTCCATTCAGGCCAGTTCTTGTTTAATTGGGAAAAGGGAGGAGGTTTTTTTTCTTTTTTTTTCTTTTTTTTTTTTTTTTTTTTTTAGCTGAAATACAGCTGATTACTTGACAGGAAAAATCCCAACTACTCAAAACCATTTCTCCTAGTCTCTTCTCAAAGCTATCCACAGCAACAGTGCTTCCCTGGGGAGCTTGTTAAACCTCCCACATAACCTCATTGCTAGGAACTTTCTCTCCTCTCAGTTTTATTAATTTAACTTAAGCTGTAACCTCTGGAGTCTGCTCTGAGCTTGTAAATAATCTCCATTCAAATAGTCACCTTCTGAGCTTCTGTTTGTCTTTCTGGGCTCTGGCCCAGGTGAGTGCTGAGATGTGCTCATGGAGACCATCCCTGCCCACCCAGCATAAATGCTTTGCCAGTCCAGAATAAATGGGCTGAGATCCACTCAAGAAGAAAGGATCTTTATTATTCCTATTCTGATATATTTAGAAAATATCCCCTGCTGGATTTTATTCACTAATAACAGGGGGGAATAAAAGCAACGGTAACGCAAAACATTTGGTCCTACCAAAGCAGCCTTAGATTTTTTGAGGTAAGTCAGGAGCTTAGTCACCAGGCTCCCTACATAAATAAAGACAGAAGCTGCTGAACTGATAGGATTGCCCAAGGAAGGAGAGCAGCAGGAAAGCAGAGCTCAGTTACCTTCCTGGTCCCTTTGCTGTTGGCACAGTGTTCACACACAGCTCTACAAAAGGGCAGTGCCACCTCCGGGTCCCCCTCCAGCTTGTGTCACAGCCCTGGGAAGATCTGCTGAGTGTTTGAGGAAGATGATGAAATTGCTTGAGAAGGTACTGGAAAGTGCAGCTGGTTTAAGAGGGGTCAAGAGTAAGAGCTGAAGAGTGGCCAACCCTGGGAGAGACAATGTGAAAGGGCCTGACCATGATGTGCCAGCCTCTGCAAGCTCTAACAAGGTTTGGGACTGTCGCATGAGTCAGTGTGTGGGGTTTATCCAGCAGAAAACTATCGTTATTTTATTTTATTTTATTTTATTTTATTTTATTTTATTTTATTTTATTTTATTT